>SNQJ01S0181673.1:13271-25788 GCA_010110895.2 Picea sitchensis
ATTTTGAAGATCCATCTGGAGGATACCACATCTTTATTCTTTGGTCTGGGAACTATTTCCCATACTTCGTTCTTCATTATGGATTGGTATTCCTCTATCATGGCATCTACCCATTCTTTCCTTTGAATGGCTTCTTCAAAACAGGTGGGATCCTCTTCTAGGAGGTCACACATCAAAGCCGTATAACTGGAGAATGTCTTTGGTATTTTCACCTGTCTTGTGGTTCCTTGGGGAACACCATACTTCTCTCCATCTTGAATAAGCTCTCTAGCCCATTATGGCTTTATTTTATGGAGGATCATCATCTAAGGAGGTTCTTGCACTTCTACTATATCATGGTCTTCTAGAAGTTCCTCATCAAGGGAAGTTATGATCTCCCTCTCTGGTTCTGTAGCTCTGGGAACCTCCCTCATTGCAGTATGGGGGATTAAGAGTTCCTCCTCATATACCTCTTCAAGATGGCATATTTTAGATTTCTTGAGTGCTACATCTTCATCAAAGGTCACATCCTTGCTGATCTCAATGTGATGTTGACCTGGTATATAGATCCTGAAGGCCTTAGAAACCTCACAGTATCCCACAAATATTCTCTTCTTTCCTGAAGGATCCAACTTGTTTCTCTTTTCTTTAGGTATATGAATAAACACTGGACATCCAAATATTTTAATATGGCTTACCTCTGGATTCTTTCCGATGAACATCTCTTCCGGTGTCTTGAGCCCAAGTGCACTATCGGTTCTACACATAAATAGTTTCCATCGTTGCTTCTGCCCATAAGCACATAGGAATATCTTGATCATGGATCATAGTCTTCACAGCTTCCAATATGGTTCTGTTCTTCCATTCAGCTACACCATTTTGTTGGGGATCTTGATCCCAACATCTTTGCAAAAGTTCATGAACTCTTTTGAGGTATATTCTCCTCCATTATCTGACCTAAGTATCTTAATCTTCCTTACAGAAATTTTCTCTATCAAGGCTTTGAATTCCTTGAACTTGCTGAACACTCCAAATATATCTAGGTCTTATGAGAATAATCATCAACGAATGATACATAGTATACATACCCACTAATGGAGGATGATGGCATTAGGCCACACATATATGAATGAATGAGTTCTAGGACTCCTTTTGTCTTGTTGTCCCTCTTCGAAAACGGGTTCTTGATGTTCTTCCCTTGTGCACATCCATTGCATACGCCTTCATGGTCACCTTTGAGTTCTAGTAAACCTGTGACCACCTTGCATATGTATGGTAGGACCTTGTAGTTCATGTGATATAATCTTCTATGCCAAGATTCTTCAATGGCGTGGGTCATGGTAGCTTCTAAGTGACCCTTTATCTTATGCAAGTCACCTTCTTCTCTTCCAATGATGATTGCTTCATTTATGGTCTTTCCTTTAGCATGTTGCCTTCTGCAACCTTTGCTATAGCTTCTTCATGTGACCTGGAGCAAGGTCAACAAAACAACAAGCAATAATAATATCCTTCTGACAATATAAAGCAATAGCACAGACAATCATCACAGTAGCTCCTTTAGAGCTATCACTTATAATTTATCTGAAGCAAGGATTAAAGGTAAGGAATACAATATGAAATGAGGTCAACACTCTCATAGTGTTGTGACCAAGCATTCTTCCATGGAAACCTGGAACTAACACATGAGGTTTCTCCTTGAGGAGGTGTTAGTTGTATCAGGCAAAGAATTTACCTCTATATGCTCACATTCTATTAGGTATAATACTTTACAAAGACTGTTATCTCAACTATAGTCATCAACTTGCCATGTGCACCTTTGAATCTTATCAACTTGATTTAATCAAACCTAGAGCCTTGTCTTCAGGAATGAGTGCTTTCTTTTCTTCCAAGTCTTCTTCACTCAAGATGACGAGTGATTTCTTCAACCTATCTGTTGTACTAAGACAATACACTATCTTGACAGAAGGTTAGGTTAGAGGATAAGTTCTATGATCAACTTTTAATCCTTCTAACAATTTGATCATAGCTTCAACATGCAACACTGATCAATATAATGTCATGACAAATAGATGCATATCAGAATAATCACACCTGGGTTGCATCATTCCTCTGAATGTGTTGGATCTTGAGATCCTTCTGGATCTATGGCAAGAGATCCCTTCTCCCGCAAATACTCTTTTAACCATTTAAACATATGAGAGTACATACCTCTGATATCATTTGCAGGTCGTGGCACCATCTGGTAGCAGCGGTAATCATTACCAACTCTTTAAAAACTTCAAGGATGACTACCACTGGTTGTACGGATGCTACTACAACTGGTACTGCAACTGCAACTGCAACTTAGGGTTTTATGAGGAAACCCTAATTTTTCAAACTTTGAATTTTAAAATTCTGATCCAGGGGATAGATGCACTGGGTTGAGGCGAGTTATCTAGTGTAGTCAGATTTCTGAAAAATCCAACTTTTACCCCCTCAAACTTGATCTACGGATTTTTGGACTGGTGCTTCTGGTTTTCTAGTACTTTTGGTACTTTGGTACTTCTGGTACTTCTGGTACTCTGGTTTTCTGGTTTTCTACTACTTTGTGAAACTAGGGTTTCACTTTCTGGGAGATCTAGCCACTAAAAAAGGTGCGTTGATGATGCCAAATTGATCCTTAGGGGAGGGTGCAACTTTCTAGATAGTTTTAGGGCTGAAAATATTCACTTTTGAAAAACCCTAATTTGCAGGTACGACAATAGTGACATTTTTCTCTTGCAAAAGTTTCTTCCTTCATCTTGGCTCTGATACCATATTAATGTTTAAGCCATTATTATATATGTTTGCATTTCATTAGATAACAATAGCATAATCCAAGATCACTGAGAAATAAACAATCACAAGAGACACAACATTTATCCTAAGAAACCCTCTAGGGGAAGAAAACCCATCAAAACTTCCTTAATATAGATAGCCAATACAATGCCAAGAGATCTCTATGCTAAAACATAATGTCCTCTCCAAGATATGTGCCACTCTCTCTCTCCTTTGTCGGTAACAGATCAGAACTTGTCTCTCAAACTGAGCAAGTGAGTTGTGTCTAAGTGAGGCGCTAGCCTCCTTTATTTATACAAGTCTGACACGTGTGAAGTGTCTCTTCTCTAGCAGGGTCAACTTCTCAAACTGGGTGGGTAAACCCACCTTTATTATATTTTTGGGTCTCTTTAATAACTGATGGGGCCGACTTCTTATTCTTCCTATTACAATTGTCTTTTGACCAATCCGCAAAAGGGGATTTGGTCCTATTACAATAACCGACATGATCAATCCACAATGGGGATTGATCCTATGAATAATATATCAATAATAATAAGAATACTCTTTGCAGTTACAATATTTCAACGGCTAAAACTGTAAAATGCAGCAGAAACAAGCTTGTTGGAATGGTGGTGTCTTATCTGTAAGAAGAGATGTGACGGTTGCGCTCATTTGCAAGAAGATCATTACAATGAGGCTCTGAAGGCATTTTTACAATAAACAGGAATTCCAAAATCCCTAGACAACCAAAAACCTAACCCTAGGAGATGAAGTGCCAAAAGTCATGTGGGCCTCATTTGGGTAAGTTAGTACATTAACTTCCTAGGGTCGTAACGTTTGCATACGATCTTCGTTTTAGGCGTATGATAGCCCATTGGAAAGGTATCGTCGAGGATATTAATTTTGGAGCCTCAATCATGCCTTTGTATATCATTGATTTGGTACGATCCCGAAAAACCTTCATTTAGGCCCTCAAAATGGCCCCAGAAGTTAAAACTGCTAAAAATAGTAAATTGCATTGTCAGAAAACTATTTTGAGCCAATTGGAAAACGTGGGTGTCCACTGATATCCATATGGATCAGTCTGCTATTCATTTTTGTATTTGTTGGATATATTCTGCGAGCTTCTCTACTTGTTGCATGACTCAATCCTCTACCTTTATTTCTAAGACTGTCACAGAGTGAAGTTCTCTGTTGACCGCTTCTTTCACTTCGAGTTGCTCCATGAGAAACTGTTCTTTTCCTTACTGCATCTGTGATTTTTGTTCGTCGAACTTCACTTGGAGAATAATATTTTCTAGTTCCATAGCTTGAAATTGTTCTACAAGTACTCCATGTACTTGCATCAAAGCCTGGGTGGCTTGGTCTGTTTCCTCTTGTGCTCGTTGAAGGCGAGCTTAAGTTTCATATGCTAGAGAGCGGATTTGGGTTGGCTCATCTCCCAACTCTAGTTCTCTCGATGGTAGGGGTGCAGTGGAAACTGCACAGCTGGACTAAAGGGCATGTTGTACCCCTCTGAGTTTGACTTCAATTCTATCATACATTGCTTCTTGCTTGGCTTCTTGTTTCTCTGTTATTTCCAACAAAGCATCATTCAGGGTTTCTATGATGAAGTCAAAATCATCAGAGGTGAGGACAGTCTGCATCTTGGCTATGGTGGCATCGATTTCTTCTGGGAAGAAGTTTTCAGGGAAGAAACCTTCCTCTTCTTCAAGGGGTCAACCTTGTCTCTGGGCGGCGTTACTTCGTCTGGCTTCTGTTCAGCTTCTACTTCGTCATCACCCCCTCAGTCAGGTGACACTGAAGCAATCTTTCCTAAGGTTCTGCTTAAATTTTGGAACTCCTCAGTCTTCTTTTGTTTGTTGGTTCTAGGTGCATTATTTTCTTTATGAGTGTCCTTTGGGTTGTCAATATCCCAATGGCTATATTGATTCACCATGGAGAAGTGCCCTGTGACGTTGTTCTATTATCCCGACAAAGCTCCAATTTTGCAAATTTTCCTTATGTGAAGTTCCCTCTGGAACCTTTTGTAACTTTTCGATATTAGCTCTCTTCTTACTTAGATTTATATATTTCTTCCCAATGAGCTTCGTCTCGGTATTCCTTTTTCCATTATGATTCTTATCTGCTTTTGGCATCGTTACTTCGCGTTGTTGAGATTATTTCCTAAGTTTTGAGGGTGATACTTCTTATTTATCTGGAATAGGTACTTCAATCTTCTGTGGGTCTTCTAGTGGTCTTGCAACTTCGACATCCAGGTATCTGGTGTTAAATGGCTTTGATCTATTCTTCTGTTCTCCAATCAAGTGTGTGATCCTTCTAGTCATGAAATCTTTTAACTCTTGTTTTTTCTGCTCTAAAACTTCTTCTTCTTATTTCCTTCTAGCATGATCTCTTTCAATCCAAGGTTTTCCTAGTAACATGGTAAATGGGGCATTGTTCTCAATAAATTTAATAATCTCAAAATCTTCCTCTGTCAAAGTTCCATTGGCATTCATAGATTTCTGGGTGAGCTTTCCACTTAGGTTTATCATCTTTCCTCTAAATATCCCTATTCCTCCCAATGAAGGAGTCATAGCGAGTTTCCCTAAAAGTTCCCAAGTTTTTTTTGTCATGATATTCACCTGTGTTTCCTTATCTAGAACACAGTCAATGTTGAAGTCTCTTATTATTGCTTCTATGCATGCTTTTTCTTTGAAGATCTTTGATAAGTTGACATGTTGGTGGTCATTTAGGGTTTCTTTTATCTATAGCAATACTTTCTCTGATTCTTTCTGGGGTTCTGCCTGAATCATAGTTTCTGGGTATACCTTAGCAATCATTCTAGGGCAATCCAATACTTCATGGTCAAGAGATTTTCAACAAAGACAACTAGGTATTCTCCCAGGGCATTCATTATCAAGATGTCCTGGTTTTCTGCAACTGTAACAGAGGGTTAATCCTCTCTTTATTTTAAATGATTCCCAGCTCTTCCTGTACTGCGCGCTAGGATCATAGTAGCTAACCTTCAAACATTTCTTTCTAGGATCCTACATCCACTTGTTAGTCCAAACATTCTTTCTATGCATAGGTATAACATATCTTTCACTATTCTTATTATATCTACTCATATCAAACCTTCTTTCATCTATTAGTGCCCTAATTTTGAAGCTAGGACATAATCTATCAAACATACCTAGATCCATACTGTTGAAACAAAAATTTCCACTTATCTTACTTCTACAGAGCACAAAGCTTTCAGATCTAGAACTTTTCACTATTCTTACCTTTATCAACGTACAGATCTTCCTGATCCGGATTTATGTAGGAACACAATGAAATACATAAATACACATAAACACAGAGATGCAGCGAAAATAAGGCTTCATTTCATTAATAACAAATGACTAAAATATGCTTACAGACAGAATGGAAATAAACTAGCTAGGGCGCTGGTATCTTATCTCTGAGAAGAGATGTATCGGCTACTGGCCTCTGAACTCTATTACAATGAGGCTCGAAGGCCTATTATTATTGAGAAACAATGGAAAACCCTAAACATCCAAAGACCTAACCCTAGGAGATGAAACGCCAAGACTATGGGCCCCATTTTTTAGGCCTGGGGTACCGCACCAATCCTTCTTACAATTACTTGCACGTAGCTCTACAAGTATCACACAGTATGCACAAAACACTTACAATCCTTCGATCACATAGATATAGCACTTAGCCATTCGTACTCACTACATTTATTTAGCATCTATTTATACATACAAACTAGGCCTAAACATGGGTAAACCCATGGGTTGACATCCCCATACCCATTACATAATCCCAAATCCCAAAAAGGACCTAAAAAGGGGTTGTGATCCTATGATCTCTGCTTCGTCTTGCGCTCTGCCTTCGACGGCATGTTGAAGTCCAAAAATAGGTCAAACTTGACCAAGGGTCTCCAAAACTTGGTTAAGGGCCAACAGTGCACCTCGCCTCGAGAGCCCCATTATAAAATATACATCATATAGATAGATCTCAACCGTGTGCGGCCCGATGCGAAACGATTGTTCAACATCGTCCCATAGTTCGATCAAATACTCAAGTATTAGTACTTCCTTTCTCATGTTTTGGAGCTTGAAATACTTGAATAACCCACAGTTTCGCAAATCTTCCCTCGCTTGAGGGTCTTGGAGAGCAGAAATATCATTGAACTCATGTTCATGCTCTTTCCACTCTATCATGTCTAAACAACCCGTGAAATCTACAAATGCAACATTTAAACATCATTAGTCAATTTTTTGTGGAAGAAAAATGTTTCTATTTATCCCAAAAGACAAAAGGATTTTGATTTTTGCACCTAGCGCTCCCTCAAAACTACCTACAGAGCACTAGTGATCCCTAAGAATGTGTACCAGTGTGTTGAAATCGCAGTCGGTGCTCCCCTCAGTTCTTTGACGGATCATCGATCTGTTTTAGTGCTCTAGGGATTTCTAAGGGGCAGTGAACGTTCAAAACAAAATCTAAAACATAGAGAAAAACCATAAAAAATTATGCGAAGGGAAAGATGACCAACCTGGTCCAGACAAATCTGGAAATAATCACTCACATTCCCTGTAGTCGTCGCTCGAAAAACACTTCCCAGAGGTGGAAAATTCCAAATATGGAGGAGTTTGGTAAAAAATCAAATGGTAAATGAATTTTTGACCTATTTCACTATTTGATAGGTTCATTTTTTTATATTTATCCTTATTATAAAGTCATTTTTTGGTTTTTAATCTTTTTTCGAGAAGTTATGAATTCTTTGGGCCCAAAACGGTTTTTATTTACAGGATTTCAAGCATCATCTTTCGATAACCTTGTAACACTGACGATCATATTCTTTGTTCTTTCTCGCACTCGCAAAAACATGAGAATGTAACCGAGTAGCCTTTTATCACTTTTTCAGACTCGTAAAGGTTATACGAAAAAGGAAACCCCTAGATTCACCTTTAATCTCTTTTCAGACTCTCTAAATATGAAAATATCTTCGAGTGACCTTGCTTCCTTTCACGCTCATTAAAAGGTCTTGAAAGGGAATCTCCCGAGTAGTAGTTTATCTTTTTTTCGGACTTCAGAGACTAAAATTACAAAAAAGGAAAACCCTGGAGTCTCCTTTAAGTTCTTTTTAGACTCTCTAAACATGAAAAACCACTGCGTTTTCCTTCTCTGGACTCGCTAAAACCACACATTGAAGGGCCCATATGGGAGCGAATCCTTACTTCTTCCAGTTCATTAAACAAAGGAAGAGGGACTTATCGAAGGTGAGTTATATCAAGCATGTATTATCCTCCTCGAGGTCATTAAAATAAAAAGAGGTACACATCTATCTGGATGGGGGAAACAATTGAAGGAAGTGGGTCAAGTTTTCTTTGATAATTGTTACAAATAACTCTTGTAGTCGCCCTTGAACATGACACTTGTTTTTACCTGCATCTTGAACACTTGGATAATTTGCTAAACCTTTGCACTGAACCAATCCTATAATTTTTTCCATTCCTTTAAGTCATCTGATGAATGTCATAGGATCCGTTGCATTATGCTTTGGTCCACGTTACGTTTATGCTGCCAAGTCTCATGTCGTGCCTCAGTGTTCAAAGGAAGTATCTGCCTTGAGAGTCAACCATCACAAATTTCCAGTTTCAATACCCATGTCAGTCCATACTCATTCGATTCACCATCTTACATCGATTTCCTATGTTCGTTTTGTGTCGATGATGAGGGATACATCAAGGCCCTCTTTCAACGAGTCATTTCCTATCGACTTCAACACATCATCTGGGAATAAAGAATTAGAAACCAGTTAGTACCTTAAGACGTGCATGCCTCAATGGAAGGCCTCCTTGACTCTGACTAATCTTGGTAGATTAGGAAGTATTTTTTTTCTTTGTTGTCCATTGAATTGCAGATATCGTGTCATGCTAAGGAGCTTGGAGATCAGGTAAATATTGGATTAAGTGAGCAAAAGATTCGGAACAAGGTACGTCATACTTTCTTCCTCTATTTTGATTAGCTTAACTATATTTAAAGGGATGTTAGTGTCCATTTTAATCTTTCTATCTTGGTAGTAGGGGTCTATAATCCAAGAGAATATTCACTTGTTCGCAGAGGAATTTTCCTATAACACCTACACATGCTTGCAAGAACGTCATGGAATTATCAAGAACTCTTCCCTCTAAGTTCAATGACCATGTGCATCAATCTCTGACACATATTCATAAAGGATAAATTTTATAATATTTTAGTTAGAAATTGGATTGGTGTTTCCTTAGTTGTTGGCATCCACCCACTATCCTTTTTGATAATGATGCATACCTCATCTGTTGTTTTTTCTCCTGAGACAACTTATTCTCCTTGAATTAGAGATGCAGGAATATCTTCAAGGGTGTCTTCAAAAACTTGGTATTTCATTTATTTCCACAGTTTATTCATCAGTTTTATTGAAGTTTATGGATAAGTAAGACATTCACATGATATTTGAAAATAGTCAAAGACGGTGTTTGTTTTACGAATTTGGTCTGATGTTTTTGTGTACTTATGAAATAATTGACATCTAAGTATTTTAATATCAATTTGGAATCAGAGCTGGTTTTGACATTTATTTTCAAGTGAATGCTTACAAGGTCCAAATATAAGCGAGGTGAAAGAAAGATTGCAAGTTATAATCTTGAAATTGGTTCAAGGACCTTCACTCGAAGAGGATAAATGGATTCAACAATAAGGTTAGGTCCTTATGACTCTGAAGATGATTCCTTCGAGGCATTTAATTTAATGAATTCCATGGTGGAAGAAATGTATGAGGATTGAAAGAGGGCCAATGGAGAAAGTACATCAGTATATAATGAAACAATAATAGAAGAAGGAGAAGCTGAAGAACCTTTGCATCCTCCTTTGCCTCCATCATCATCATCATCATCGTACTCATCATGATTGTTAGCACTCTGTAAATTTGTTCGGTTGATAAAAAAAACGACAGAGGTAACCTACAAACCACTTTAGAGTTGGGCATTAGCATGCACAGCTTAGAGAGGTCTCTCTCATGTCACTTGGTATTTAACAAATCAGTTTTCTTTAACAAGTCAATGGCTAGGTTTTGTTGCTTTGAAGGGTTTTTTATAATTTCACTGGCAAGGAAGGGGAGGGACACATAGGGCTATGTAGTCAGAATTATGAAAACGAATGGAGGCACTAAATGGTCAGTAGAACTCTCCAGAGGATAAAGGATAAATGAGGTGATGAATCTGAGTTATAAATTGTAATTTGCAGAGTCTAAGAAGAAAGGAAAAACATATAATTGCATCAGAGCATTAAATAAAATGAATTATGACTTAGATAGGAAGAACTTAACACAATTTAAATTTCTTAAGCCGAGATCATCACAAGATGAATTCTGGGCCTTTAACTATCCAATTCAAACAAAAGACAGTGAAAATAAAATTTAAGCACACAGGAAATACATACGAAGAAAGAAGACGAAACTCAGACCACCACTATTATAATCTTTTCATGGAAAATTCAAGACATTTGCATGTGTATTCTATTCAGCTTCTAAAAATTACATTCAAATTCCAAATAGCTAAGATCATGCCCTTGCACTTCTGCCAACAATTAATACATTTGGAACTCCTAATATTTATACAGGTTTACTTCCTTTGGTTTGAAACCGGTTACAGTGATTATAAAGAAATGTTTAGGTTTTGAAATCGATTACAATGATCAGCAAGAAAATGTTTCTTGATCCGGATTGTGGCTCCTCTAGTGTTTTAGTCCCTTTCTTCACCATTTTTTCTTATTCGGTCTTTCATGTGATCTTCCATCTCTAGTGACATCTGGACATCATTTTTCGGGCCCTGGAAAAATGCATTTTTTCTTACCCAACCTGATTATTTCCTTCCATTGCAAGTCAAAAGGAATATCATAATCTGCCATTTCCTTTATCAGAATCTCCAGGTCAATGAAGGATGCATATGACATGACCGGAAGTCCAAGATTGACTGCGTTGAACTAGTTCAGAATTTCAAAGTCTGTGATCATATGCTCAACTAATGTAGCTCCTTTCATATTTTCCTCCAGGGTTTCGAAATTAGAATGATTGATTCTACACTGAGTCAAATGAGCATTGTATTCTTCATGATCATACAATTTTCCCTTTCCATTCCAAAATGGTGGAAGACCTTTGGAAAATAATTCTTCAAACAAATCTTTGAACTCATGTACACTATGTTCCATCTGTGTTGCCTTAGTTTGGACTGATTTCAATAGGTTATGTTTAGAAATAACCCTCCTGGCCCAGATAATCAATGTAGTTATGTCTTTAACCCCAATAGTCTGAAGGTCTATAGTAGGAACAATGGTGAGTAGATTTATTGTGTTATGGGCCCATTATGATGGTTTGTTTGCTAAAGTTTCTGTTAGCGTCAGAAGTCACTCCTGGATTGCTTGCAGGAGCAGAGCCCAACGCCCATCAGTTTTTCGTCATGATTTGTTTATAAAGGGTGATCAAATGGAGATAATGGCTCTAGGAGGTATCACTCTAACTCAGGGACTGAGTCTGGTACATAAGGATAGAGGAGGGCTGGAATCCTAACTTCAGCTAGTGGGTTGATTTAAAGATGAACAAGTGGAAGACTTAAAAGAAAGTGAACAAACAACTCTGGGCATTAGGCTTGCAGTAGTTTGCAGAGGAAAAACTCCGAAAACAGGATCCTCCTGGTTCAGGGCTTCAAGAAACTGAAAGAGGACTTGACTGGATCCTCCAATTCCAAGTCATTCAACGTTGGGGGAATTACAAGGACTGATTAGAGGCTCCGTAACTATTACAGTGATCCATTACAACATCATCCTATAATAGTTACAGCTCGACTGGATCCTCCAATTTTGAGCTGCTCTAACACAGTGTAAACAAAGATATGATAGAAACTGGCATTCATAAGGCAAGAAGTCTCCAAAGCTCATACATAATCAGAACAACAATGCTTCATTAGAATTTTACAACCAGGGAGCTCTTCTCAACCATCGATGCTTACAAAAGTGGCCACAATGCCCACATATACTTGGAACAAAAACACTGGAAGCTAAATCGAGGCATTGCATTGAAGACATTACGGCTTCACATTGACTGTGCCTGCAGTCTCTGGACATTCGTGAACTTCATTCAGACGCAATCGTGTTTCAAAGGCCCTGTGACTGAATTGACAAGCTTGCATTCATTCTTTGGCTTTCCATTTATGGAGGAAACGATGTCCAACTACCCTCAGCTGTTGCAATAACTGTTTCATCGGAATCAGGGAAGGCCCTGGCCGATCCTGTGCCTATAGGTCATGGAAACCTTCACATTCTTCCATTTGAAACTTTCCTGGAGAAATCATGGTAGGACTGATGAGTTGACGTGGAGTCATGAGTGGACGGTGATCGGGCAGGAAAACGATAGGGCCGATACAAGTGGCAGGGTCCATGAGTGTTGAAGTGTATGAGCCAGGTGGAGGAACTCAGGGGCCAAAGAAAACTGCGGTTGGCATGACACGGGGAGAAGATGTGGTGGAAAGGGACGGATGGTGGAGGTAAAGCGATGAGGCTTCGGGCTTTTTGGAATTCGGGATTTGCGAGTTTGCAATGAGCGAAATCTTTGCCTCCGGGATCCCCGATATCCTTATGTACGATGAGCTCCTTCTCCTGGGAATTATCCCCTACCGACTAGACCATAGTCCATATGACCTGTCCCTGTGCGACC
>SNQJ01S0181673.1:33193-45037 GCA_010110895.2 Picea sitchensis
GTGAGAGGACCAGGCAATAATAGGGCAATCAAGAATCCTGAAATTAACCATTGAGAAGAAAACATTGACAATTATGTCAAAGCCAGAAATAGAGTGTATGTCTCAACAAATTATGTTCTTTGAACTTCTTTGCATAATTCAGAGTATGAATAACTTAAGAAATAAAATGGAAATAAATCATAGTGAATAAGAAAAACATCACCACCAAAAATGACACATGAATCCTGTAGCTGCTATGACTGTATTATTGGATTGATGAAATACAAAAAGCTCTGTGAGCCCTGATACAAACTTCAATCATGATCCCTCCTCCCTCCTGGGTTCCAGAATCAACCACCTTTTACATTAAAATCATATGAATAAATAAGAGATATCCCCCAACAAGTTTCGGAAGTCGGATTCAACTGCCTCAGCCAAAAATAGCCACAAATCGCCAAAAATCCTGAACTATCCGCCATGAAAGACGGGCCGAATTTCTGCAAAAAAGGGGTCCGCACAGACATATGTTTCTCTTCAATTATGACACCTGGGAAAAAAATGAAGGAGTTTATTGTATATGGGCATGTTATGGACAAAAACCTCCTTTGGTTTCATCAAATTTGCCTCCATCTCGCCGTAACATCTCCCGCAAAATCGGGAATGTAACAGGAAAACCAAAAATATGAAAATTGAGGCTGAAAGACAGCTTTGATTCTCCCATATGGTGGCACCTGTACAAAAACTGAGAGATGTTTTTGTTCTTAAGACCGTTATAGAGAAAAACCTCTCTTGGTTTCTCAAAATTCGTTTTCGTTTGCCCGGAATCGGTTTCATAAGATGACATGATGAACAGGAAAAAATGGGCGATTTTAAAAAAAAAATAGGGAAAGTGGTTTTTTTGGGGGAAGGCGGTATTCCAGACCCCCCTGAGGTGGTAAGCGGTTTTGGGGGGAGTTCGCTGGATTGTGGAGCTAACACCTGTCCATGAGTGGTTTCATGAAACAACTCCATTCCGGATCCCCCCTCTCGTTAAACTTTGGATGGCAAGGGGGGGGTCCAGAATTATTTAAGGTCGTTTGATTTAGTTTTATTGGGATGTGATGTGAGAAGTTGCGGGTGGGTAGAACTTAGGATAGTGTTAATTTTTTATTTTTGTTTTTATTACTTTATTTTATTGTTTTATATGTTTTATTACGTGTTTTAATTTTATTTTATTTTTAATTTGTTATTTTTTTTAATGTTTTACGCTTTTTGTTTTATGTTTTTTATGTTTGTTTTATTATGTATATATATTTTTATGTTTTATTTATATTTTTAATTGTTTTTCTTTTCGTATTATTCAATGGGTTTTTATATTAATTAATTTTATTTTAATGTTTAACACTAAACTAGATTAACCAAACCAACTTAATTATTAATTAACTAAATTACTTATTAATTAATTAATTAATTAATGGATTATTTAACTAGTTTAGCCTATCTTAATTAAACTAATTATACTAAATTTTATTACTAACATTATTAACCTATTGAGTTTCTTTTTAACCTAAGTTTGGTTTATCCATGGATGGGTGGTCGAGTGGGATGTAGTTGACTAGACAAAAGGACAAGGGAGTGAGGGTGCAACGTGGATGAAGGATGCAGCATGGTGATGGAGGATTGGGCGAAATAGATGGAGGGGAAAAAGGGATCAACCGAGCCATACTTCGTCATCACGAGAGAAACGCCAAATCAGCAGTCGAAGAATCAAGTTACCTATAATTATAAGACCTTAACAGAACCTTCTTGAGCTCAAATGCCATGAAAAAACCCTAGACACAATGACATGAGCCCTAGGAGTTGAATATGGACGTTATTAATATATTTCATGCATAGTGGATGGGTCTTGAGGCCTTGACCATAGTCGTTCTAGGGAAATAACATCCTCAATCCCTTGTCATTAGTTGGGGGGCGACAACATTCTCAATCCCTAAAGATAGCTTATGTGACACAAGCACAATGAACATGTCCTCAAACCAACACACGGGAGCATGGATGGATTGTGGGGCCTTAACCATCATCAAAGACTAAAAACTAGTGTCTTGGGATCTTATTGAAGCTTCTTGAGATCAATAGCCTTGAATAAGTACTTGAACAAGTGTTGATTCATAAATAGGGTTGGGGGGATAAAATGGACTTAAGACCTATCAAACCTTCTCAAGCTCAAGCACCATGAATAACACCTAGAAACCACACCACGAGACCTACATTGGGATTCCTTAACATTCGATTTGAATATGGATTCCATTATTAGGTCTTCGGCATCATGGATGGGTTTTGATTCCATGACCATAATCAAGAGAGGTAAACAAGAGCATATAGGCCTAAACATTGCTTCATATACTCAAGCACCATGGACGATTCCTTGAACCTCCACATTTGATCTCTCTTGGTTTACAATCACCTCCAAGGGTGTTATAGGAACCATTATTAGGTTAGATGTGCACTTGGAATGTGTGTTGGCTCTTATGGGGGTATCAGACCTAGGATTCGATAGGATTTACCAAAAACAAACCCATAGGCGTTGGCATATTCAATCTTCAAGGACTGAATAAGGTCTCAACCGAGACGCCATGAGAATAATAGAGACCATAAGTCTTGCGTTGGATGTGAAGGAATAACACATACATAAAATATCAATCAACTAATCATTCATTCATTCAGAAATACCATAAGACTGTTTCACATCATAATGTAAACAATCATGTATTTAAGCCATATCTCATCAACATATAGAGATAAAATGTTCTTCAACTTTCATTCATTAAACTCAAAGGCATGTAAATACATTCTCATACAACAGAGGCAGAAGCTTTCTTAAGAAACAACAATGGTAACCAAAACAAAGACGCCACATGCGCTAACATATTTCTCTCATTAACACACATTATCTTTAAACATCAAAAAATGATACAAGAATGAACTTTGAGCTCTATTTCAACTCTCTCTTCCTAACTCTCTATCAACATTTTCTTGCTCTAGTTACCAAAAACCCAACCCATTTAACTATTCGCATGCATCCCCCATATCTTTCATGAAGTGTGGAAATCATAACTAACTTGCCAGCTCATCCACAACCTTGACCATGACTTGTCGGGTTGTTACAAAAACAATTACAAGGATTGTAGAATATATTCCCTAATCTGTTATGCATGTGATCTCTTTAAGTCTCTTAAGCGTAGTACAAAATGGCTTCACATGCATAGTATCTCCTTGGCTAGCATAGATGCTAAACTTGACGTCACACTATGTATCTTCTTAGGCAGGCTAGCAATGTTAACTTGTGGCGCGCGTGTAGCTTCTGAAAAATATTAGGTGCCAACAATGTGTTTATAGGTCTATCCAAGGTCATAGGAGGAGAATGATGGGCCTTGTGCCCTAAATGACACTTGTTGGTATTTATCACCATGAACAACACCTACTAACCATAAATATTCTACAACTATAGTGATAAGTGCATCCTCATGTGACCACATCAGACCCTTGTATGGTATAGTTGGCCTACCAAAGGTATACATGTGCCACGATTAAACCACAACACATGCCCTGAATGAGAATATGTATCGGGCCTGCCCCATGATAAATTCTCCAGGCCATGGTCAAGATTATTTAGCATCCAAGTGGGATGTAGAAGCCATGAATAGGTTTTGTACATTGGAAATGATCTTCGAGGTCTAAACATGGTCCAAAGGGGGAATAAGGGGCTTAAGCCCTAAATTAAGGTCTTTTAGAGCTCTATCACTATGGTTAGGGGAGGAAAACACTTGGGCCTTAGGTCCTAGACATCACTCTTCAAGATGAATCACTATGAATAACACCTACAAAAACACAACACAAACCTTCTATAGGGGTATTTGGCATCAAGGTTGGATATGGATTCCATCAGAAGATTTTTCACACTGAGGATGGGTAGGAGGGTCTTGAACATGGTTGAGGAAGGAAAACAAGTTCCTTGGGATATTATTGAATCTTCTTGTGGCTCAAGAGCCTTTAACGAGTCCTCATACCAACACATGTCCTTTCTAAGGTTTCTTTATAGGTCTTCAAGTGGGATATGGGTTCATGGGTAGTTTTTATGTACTATAAATTGGTTTGGATTGTGCCACATGATCAAGGGGATAAATAAGGTCCTTAACCCCTAATTGAACCTTCTCAAGGTTAAGTTACATGAACAAACCCTAGACATAGTGACACAAGCCCTCACTAGGGGGTCTTTTCACTAGGATTTGAATACAAGTGCCATTACAATGTTTCACACATAATGGATGGGCCTTGAGGCCTTAACCCTGGTAATGGTAGGGAAACAACATCCACAGGTTATTTTCATTGGTTTGGGGTGAGAAAAAACATACTCAAGCCCTAAACATAGCTTCTATGGCTCAAGTGTAATGAACATGTCCTCAAACCACCAGACAAGAGCATGGATGGTTTGCAAGGCCTTGATCATCGTCAAAGACTGAAAACTAGTGTCGTATGATCTTGTTGAAGATTCTAGAGATCAAGAGCCTTGAACAAGTACCCAAATAAGTTTTAAGGCATAAACAAGGTCTGGGAGCACACAATGGCCTTAAGACCTATTAAATATTCTCAAGCTTTAGCACCGTGAAGAACACCTATAGACCATGACATGAGCCCTCTCTAGGGAGTCTTTAACATCGAAGTTAAATATGGTTTCCGTTATCAGGTCTTGGGCATCATGGATAGGTGTTAGGTATATGACCATAGTCAAGGGAGGGAAACAAGAGCCTGTAACCCTAAACCTTGCTTCTCAAGCTCAAGCACCATGGATGAGTCCTTAAACCTCCACATATTATCTCTCTTTGTTAACAATCATTTCTAATGGTTCTATGGGCTCCATCACTAGTTAGTTATGCACTAAGAATGTGTCTAGAGGTCTACCCAAGGTCACAAGAGGATATTAATGGGTTTTAAGCCCTAAATGACGATTGTTGGGCACAATTGTCATGAATAATGCCTACTAGTCACAAAGCTTATGTGGCTATATGTTAGGGACCTAACCTCCCTAACCCCTCACGTAGATAGAATAATATATTTTCCATGTAATAAAGGTCGACATTAGTTAATAAGGCCTATTTAATGAATATAAACAAGTCAATGTAAGAAGACCTAATAGAAGCTTCCATTTCTAGAAAGATCTTCCTCTAGATTGTTCTTTAGAAGATAGAATTAGTATAAATAAGAATAGGAGTCATGAGAAAGTTTTGTCTTGAGAATTATTATAATAGAGCTCTGCTTTGCTGGAGGTTGGCCCCTCGAAGAGGCAAGTGAACATTGCTTTCTTTGAAAAAAGGTATTATTTCTGGTATTGCTCTTCTCAATATTTTGTTGTGCCATTGATATCTATTGAATATTCTTGTTTCCGCATATTATATTACATATGGTACCTTACAAGTGGTATTAGAGCACTTTCCTTGGCAGGAATTGTGGGTAAAATGTTTCCAGGGTAGAGATGTGTACTGTTAGTGTATTTAAAGCACAGAGTTATGTTTTTTAGTGGGTAAAATTGTTGTGGGGAAGACTACACGCAGGTGATACTGATTGTTTCATGGGGTTTCCTAGAAACCAAAGTTTCACCCTTATTGGAAACCTATATAACCCATGTTGGTACCCCTCGAGTAGTACCACATTAGAAAGAATATGTGCATGGCCATCACTCCCACGTATCGACAGGTATATTGGGAGTCCCCTAGGTCTCCTGAAACCATCCCTGGATCAATTGATCGACCGCCTGACTACTATAGTGTCATCGAGAACAACACTTGGGAAGATACTCTCTAGTACCTAGGTAATCGGCTAGTATGACTAAGGGTACGGTTGAGCTTCCTTAGTTGGTGTCCTGAGATATTGGGCCGATTTTACTGTTCGACCCCACATATATCAGAGAGCTATAACACAGGGAAAATCCTTGTCCATAGGAACCCTGCAAACCCTAATCTGAAGAGGGGACATACCAGAGAAGGACCATAAATGATATTTTTTCTGCGCAACCTTGCCTTCTGCATTTTGGTTGCTAAATTACTACACGTTTTTTTCTGTTAAGAATTTGGGCATTTCGACACTGCAGTGTTATTCAGGTTAGAGTATAACTTCGGAAGAGTAAAAAAAAAAGAAATATGGGTATTTCATGTACCCTTATTTGAGACCTATCCCATTGGGTTCATATTTTTGCTCCAATCATTGTGATACCTATCATTTTAAGAATTTTTTTTCACGTGGACCCATACCCTTCCTGACGCCCTTTCTTCCCACTTATCCGATTAGTTTCCTCTCATTTCCCTTATTGTAGTGGTATATATCACTTATCTACCTTTTTTTTCCACAGAACCACCCCTCATCTCCTAATGTCCCCCATTCACCAAGACGAAACCAATCAAAAACTGAATAATGAAATTATTTCCATTCATGCCAAAATGAACCACATGCGGTGTTGGAACACGCCTAATTTTGAGTTGTGAACTTTATTATTTTGCCTCTTAGAAACAAATTTTTTTACCCAAAAATAAAAAAAACTTAGAGAGTTGCCTTCTTAATTTTTCAAACTCATTGGTTGTTGTTTAACAATAAAGTGCGTACAACATCTGTCGTCGATGAGTTTCCTTAACTTGATCGAACGATCCTAATGATCTCTAAAGTTATGGAGCCGCCTGAGTTTTAAAGAGTAAGTCTCTTACGGTCACTTCGAAACTTCGCGCTTCGGATGTTCCAACAATTCTAAACAGTAAAAACCCTGAAACTCTGAAACCCGAAGATAACAGCTTGCGATAAATCCCAAAGAACTCATGAACACGAGCCATAGGACACGTGTCTTTTAAATATTTCATGGGCTGACACGTGGCACTTATTTTTGACATTTACATTGGATGATTCACACATTTTCGAGTGACATGTGGCACCTCTCTTTTCATGACACATTATCCAGAATAACGTCATCTCTTCCACGTCACTCTGGGAGATGGCCTTTCGGGAGTTCAACAAAGAGTAAGTTCACAAATCACCAAAGTATCAAAATGTCGAAGTATTGGACATTTCAAAGAGTAAAAGGAGTTAATAAAACATTTAATGATGAAGGTTAATCATGATTAAGAGTTAATTAATTTCTTTGCAGTTCAGATTTTGGAAAGTTTCCCTTGTGTTATATTCAAAACCTATGAAGTCCAAACTTCTGAAATACTTAAAGTTAAACACGATTAATTCAGACTTAAGGGAGATTAGTCATAAATTAATTTCTTCGCAGTTTTGGATTTCGGGAAATTTCTCTTGTGCTATATTCAAAACCCTCGAAGTTGAAACTTTCGAGACACTTGAAGTCAATACAATGTTTTAAACACGATTAATTAATATTTAAAAGTGATTACTCATAGATTAAGTCCTCTGCGGATTCGGAATTCGAGAGGTTTCCACCCTGTCACATCCAAAACTACCGAATGTGAATCGTCGAAGTATTTATGGCATTTATGATTGATTAAGGATAATGATTTCAAACGAGGATTGTGGATCGCCAAGTAGTCAATTCCATTAAAATTAATAAATTCTTTGTAAATAAGGCTATACGAAGATCAATAAACGTTTTTGAATAAGAGCACTTTGAATTTCAAAGTCATTTTTATCATTTGCAATTAGCAGTTTTATCCAGTGTAGACCTCACAGACTTCTTATGTAACAGGAAAGGTTATTTGATTATGGCACCACGAAAAATTGCAAAGAAGCTTGATGCAACGGGTGAGGATTCAAACCCGAACGCAGATGTTCTATCAGACACTACTCTGGCAGTTGTGGACGCCATTAAAACTTGGACGCGGGTTTTTGAGGTCCTAGAGCACCAAATCATCAACTGTCCAGAAGACTCTACCGAAGAAGATGATGACTCTTATACAACCAAGCTTAGACATGTAGCACAGTCAAATCTGCATAAGATCGTTGTGCGGCCAAGAATAATACCTTACAACGATATGATTAGTTGGGCTTTAGAACATGTCATCGTCCAGACCAGGAGCATCATCAACCACCGACAGGTCGTCGTCGGCTCTTTCCGACCAAAACACCTACAAGTAATGTACAAACTTTCCCCTACTCCTAAATACACTCACAATTCTGCATTCCTTCTAGAGTTTGAGAGGAAAGAATGCACCCAATATGCTAGGAGTGGTCATGATATAATCAAGACCTAGTGGGGACATCCAGAGAAATTCAGAGCCGACACTCATGGTACGTACGCCACAATGTCTTTAGACACTCATATGTTGTATGTAGCCATGATTATTTGTTGCTTGTTTGGGAAGAATAACCCTACAAATTTCTTGGTTGAGTGGGTAGCCATCATGAACGAGGTAGCTGAGGGTTACACTTTCAATTGGGCCAAAATGTTGTCGGATAATTTGGCCAAGGAAATCGTTGATTATAAATCAACAAAATCAAAAGGGAAGTCTGCCCCTTTTTACATGTCGGCATATGTTATAGATGCCATTTGTTTTATGACCCCTTTCCCATAATGAAATGGAGTTGGACCGCAGCCAATTCTAAGCCAATTCATTTTTATCACTCCAAGTTATGGGAGGAGAACGCCAAAGATTTATTCTATGAAATTTGTCACAATGTTGTAGTGCATGTTCACATAGCAATTTATGGTCACCCACCGCCCTGGATTTCAGAAAGGATTATGGGGAACCTAGGAAATATTGCATATTGGTTCATTAAGAATAATTTATTCTGTATCAGAGTATTCAGTTGTTCTGTTTCCCCTCATGATCTCCCTTAGTTTTTACCCGACAGGTTGGTGTGTAGAGAAGTGGCATACCAGACAGTAGCAGGAGGTATCAACAAGGAGCTAAAAGCATCTCAGAAAAAGGTTTGGCTGAATTTCCCCATTCAAGTTGGCATGCTCACATTGTTAGATTTCAATCACTCTAAAGTCGAGGCCACATCCCTAGAGTATGTCAAATTGGTTGACATCGAATTCAAGAAACATGATCCACATAAGATAGTGGAAAACCATCTGGCTCAGTTTAACATGAAGTGGTACATACATGAGAATTCCCCTTATGATGAAATGTTCAGGGTTGTTAGATCTTATGAGGAAGTCTGAAGCAGATTCCAAACCCTACCCTTGGACCAACAAGTTGGTTTCCTTAGCTTTCAGAAACACAGGCGAAACATTTTACCAAATATACTACAAGGAGAGTCAATATCCATGCCTCCTTCACAGGAAGCTGGACCTATAGGATCTGAGCCAAGTTCCTCCACTAAGCACAAAGGTGAAGAGGTCTTGAAAATCCCAAAAGTGTTATTTCATGAGATAAGAGAGTCACTATCAGTGTTGAATGATCCACAGGTGTTAGCACGGCTCTAATCCTTCATGAATTTGGGACAAATTGTCCCTCATTCAACACCAACAACTTTTGTTGGAACCCCGAATACAACAAGATAGCAGCATTCCATTGCAATTACTTCTCCCATTGCATCATTAACCCGTCTACAGACCAGCTTCGGAAATCCTAATTCCGAACTCACTTTCGTAGGTGATATTACTCATATCTTGTCCAAAGAGATGCCCCATTGGATTTATTTTTTAGCAAGAAATGAAAGGCTATCGTGAAAAGAGAATCCCACCACAAGGATGGAGTAATCACTAAAATGCAAATACTGGTGTATGAAAGGAATGACCATGATGGTCCAGAGTTTGCAAAGAAGTTGTAGGTTTGTTAGGTGCTTTTGCCACTGCCAATCAATGGTCAGTGGAAAATTTGATTGAACAACTGCGACATAAGTTCCTCTTGGTAGAACAATTGAAAAATCAGGTATATACTACAGAGAAGACTATCAAAAGAGGGATGAACTAGAACTTTGAGAAAATCAGGGCTAGTGATCAGAAGCAAATTAAACAGTTGCAAGATAACCTTGAGTTGCTCCACCAGAATTCACAGACCAACCAAGTTCTGGTCACTCAGCGTGACAAGTTGATAAAATAGTTGCAGCCCAGATTGACCCAAACAGAGAACACAACGATTGAAATTTTGGCCTTCAAAGCTCAAGCATCGAAAATCAATGAGAGGATGGAAGTTGCCTAGCAAGAACTCTATCTAAAAGTAGATGTCATCCATAAATGATATCAGGTAGTATACCTTTCCCTAAAGGATATCTATGTTAAGGAAAAAGAGGCATGCTCAGCCCGGTCTAAGTTTCAGGAAGTTCTCGTATTGATGCAGAGAGCCAATGCCCCTGGTTTTCCTCTTCTCTCTCATTCTGAACAAGTAAGAGGCGAAATGGCCCTAAAATCCTGGGAAACAAATCTGGAAGAAGGAAAGAAACTTGCCAGAGATGTAAAAGAGGCATTGTCTTCATTAAACAAAAATCTAATTGAGCTTGAGGGGAATAATATCTCAGAGGACCTGGGGCAAATTGAGATAGAAATGAACCAGTGGATCTCCAGAAAGAGAAAGGAATCCACTCAGGTAGCCATCCGAGAGATGAGCCATATTGATCTGCTTAAAATCAATGAATGGTTGGTTAATCCAAGTTTACATTTTTAGTCCACAATCCAAGAAGTGAACAAAATCCAGGAAAAGTTGCCCCAAATACAGAAGAAGTTGTTTTCCTTAGAAGTAAATGAAAGGATTGAGCCTTCAAGGTCCGTGATAGCATTGATGGATAGATGCACCCAATGTATCGAACTAGGAAAAGCAAGTGTAGCTGGAAGAAAATGAGAAAACATGCAAAACGTCCACCCCCTCCACCCACTCTACCTTACACCATCCAACAGTCACTTACATCGTTTATCCCTACCACCCACATTCTAGCCTCCACTCATCCCACCTCATCATCGGACACTTGTTCCCTCATAATTATTTCCATGAACATTTACTCTTCCTTGTAACCATTATTCGTCCCTTGATGAGCCAACGTTGATCTATTCATCCAATTATCCTCCCCCCGTGACCTCAACTGCAATTCATTGCCCCGCTGAACACACCCAAAGGGACAGATGGCAACAAGATCAAACGGACAAGACAACAAGCTAAATGAGTGAGGTGGCCTTAATGACATGTGTACCCAGCCCAAAGGTCAAAGGAAAATGAGCCCTTCTACCAACAAATGAAGAGACAGAGGAAAGCGCCAACGAAACTCATCAATATTTACACATTGTTTTATTCAGATGTATTCTATTTTTAGTTAAATATTGTAAGAAGTCCAACGGTTTTTAGTTCTCACGAATTTTGTATAAATGCATAGATTTAAGATCTATTTGAGGCTGCTTCTTATCGAATGTAATAGAGAAACTACTTTTTGAGTATTAATACAAGTGCAGACAGAGATTCTAAGTTTCGTTCAATTTGAGTTATGTGTTCCCTCTGCATTTCCATTTCTCTAAATTTCTTTCTGTAATTCTTGAAGAGTGATTGATTGCAATTTAGTATTACGTCTACTACAATCATATTATACCAAGAGTTCATTCAGTAAACAGATTTTCCTCTGTTATTATTGTGATTATAACAAGACCTGTGATCTGTGTGAATTACTACATTTTATATCTTGTTCAAGGGTGTGTCTTCTGCTTTTCTTCTATTGCAAACAAGGTGAGACTTATCTGTAATTGATACCTGACTTTGTTTAACAGTTTTGTAGCTCTTTCTACATCATTTGATATTATAATTGTGACTCAGATAACGAGATACAGCCTCTGTACTATCCTATTATTAATTTCATTTAAAGATTATTTCTCATAAAACTGAAGGTAGAAAAATCACTCATTAAAACATTTCATTTAAAACCTTTGATGCCTAACATTATTCCTTGAGCCTTAGAATCAAT
>SNQJ01S0181675.1:0-27824 GCA_010110895.2 Picea sitchensis
GTGGGTTAAGGTGGTTAAAAGGTAACCCCTTGAGGAAGCTACATGAAAGTATAAATAAGAGGCAAGGCTCTCTCATTTTAATCACACTTGAGCATATTGAATATCTACAAGTGACTGAGTTAACCAAAGGATATCTAAGCCTAATTTCAGAAGGAGGGTGGAGTAAAGAAGGCTGAAATTCAAGGGAGGATAAATTCTTTTGATGATGCTTTCTAAGGTATGTTATTTACATGTCATCTCAACATTTTCGCAATAAATTTTGTTCTAGAATTATTAAGACCATGAAATTGGGAGGAAGTTGAGGAAACATATCCAAGTATCTGTAATAAAAATTTCATCTTGTGGGTCTTTGTATTTTTGGAGTTACACTCCGTGGAAAATAGGGTTTGTGGCTAGTCCTGAAACTAGTCTAAAACATGTGTTTCATGCAAAAACGTCATAACTTCTTCATAACAGATTCAAATTCAGTAAGACAAAAATGTATTGGTTAGAGTATAGTTGGTAGTATTCTGTGTACCATTTTCAGATCCATACAAAAAATATTCCATGGGGGGCACGCTCTACAAGTTCTCTCTCTAGAATAAGCCAAAATTCAACAAGGTATGTCATTTTTGCGATAACTCCTTTTCTGAGAGGTTTCAAGTAGTGAAACCTAGAGTAATTGCATAAAAGACACTGAAGAACATTCTGTACTATTTTCATATATTTATTCATTACAGCTACATAGTTATAATTATTTCAAGTTAGGGTTGTTGACTAATCCAAATTTAGTCATGTGAGACTAAAGTAAAGTTTGATGAAAATGCGAGTCTCTTGATGTTAAAGTTAAGGAAGGTTTGCAGGTATGTGATCATATACACCAGGTCTATTACAAAGTTACAAATCAGATTTGGATGATAAAATTGATGAGGTATTTTGGTTGAGGTACATGTTGGGTACATGGTTGAGACAAGTAGTTGATGAGTTGGCACATACATGAGGTGTATAGTTGATGATCTTGGTATATCTTGATGAGTCATAGTTTATGTGTATTTGATGCATGATTGGTACATATTTGGTGCATGGTTGATGCACTCATTCATGGTACAGGTTGTTGCATGGTTGATGCACTTGTTTATGGTACAAGTTGATTATAGGTTGTTTCGACAGGTTATTTGTATAGGTTGGTGCATCGTTGAGGCACTTATTTATGGTATAGGTTGATTACAGTTTATTTGGACATGTTATTGTGATAGGTTATTTGTACAAGTTTGGTGCATGGTTGATGCATTTTTTTATGGTACAGGTTGAGGTACAGGTTCATGTATGGTACATGTTGGCACAGGTTATTGGTACAGATTGTTACAGGTTTATTACAGGTTGATTGGTACAGTTTTACAGCAGTATATCTCACAGTGATAGTGTGACAGTGGTTCCATCATTCTATGTCTACGTCAGGGAGGTTGGATGGGGCAAGGATAGGTGGTTGTAGCCACCTTCCGGTTGTAGCTAGAGAGCATAGTGGGTTGTAGCGTCCTTCTAGTTGTATCCAGAGAATTGGGGAGTTGGATCTTCCCTCAGGTTGTAGCCTGAGAAACTAGGTGGTTGTAACCAGAGAATTGGGGAGTTGGAGCTTCCTTCAAGTTGTATCCTGAGAAACTAGGGGGTTGGAGCCTCCTTCCAGTAGCAGCTGGAAAACAAAGGAATTTGGTGCTTCCAATGAATGTAATTCTTAAAGACATATAATAAAAATCATTCTGTGGTTTTCTCCCGCTTTGGGTTTCCACGTAAAAACACTAGTGTATTGTATATGTGTATGATTTCTCATTTGTTCATTGTTTATTTACTCTGCAACTATTGGATGATAATGCTACATTGATATAACACTTGCATTTTGTGGTTAAAAAGGATTATTTCTCTATTATTGATTCACCCCACTCTCAGTAATCCAACAACTAATATATTTATATTAGCACGTTTGTTTTAGGGGATTTTCTTACTCAAGGAACGAAAGTGCAACTGATGTTCTTTGAGACTCTTGTAAAAAGAAACTAATTAGAACACTGGGAAAGAATATTTTACACTAATTCTAAAAATGAAAAAGAGTTTCAAGCAAAATGCATGAACAATCCTTCAAAAACTTGAAATGAAAACTTTTCTCTTTTCGATGCAAAAATGCACAATACTACTTTGTCCTCGATGCAAGAAAAGTAAAGGAAGAAAACAAACAAGTATTCTTTTTATTTTAAATTCGTTTCAAGATGAGAATAAAACAAAAGCCTATACTAAGATCTTTTCTCTTTCAAACATAAAATTTAAACAATGCAATGTAACATGAAAATGCAGCTAAGAAGCTTCTTTTTCTTTTTTCTTTTGAAAATGAACGCAGGGGAAGGGAAGAAAAAAGCTTAAACTTAACAAATTTCTTTTTTTTTGGCTTTTGAAATTAAAACTTAAGGAGCACAATAAAGCAACTTTTCTTTTATTTTTCAAATCATACAAAGAGAGAAGGAAAACCAAAAAAATACTGATTCATGTCCTAGAACATTGCCAAAGGGCGGGGATTCAAAAGAATCGAGAGGAGAACCTAAATCTTGTAAACAAACCTTCAAACTTTGGGGAAAGAGAGAGAGAGAGAGAGAGAGAGAGAGAGAGAGAGAGAGAGACAAAGAAGACCATACAAAAGATATTATCTTTCAATCTTGTAGACAAACTAAGATTCAAACTCTGTCAAATAGTAATCAACAGAGGTCCCTGATACTTAGGAGGACCTGAGAAACCAAGAGTTTCCTGGAAAAGTGGGAGGGATTTTTTAAAAGAACTTCAAGATGATATAGATACATGTATTTTGTTCATAGAGCCTACGTATGTACGTGGGTTGTATTAGGTAAGAACGCATATGTACGTGGTCTAAGCAACCAACAGGTCGCGTATAGATATGAAAAATATTCAAAAAAGGAAAGATTCAAACTTGAAACCCAACCCAAGTAACCTGGTGAACACCTAGAAGGTGACCAGAGACTCAGATAGACTCAGAAAGTACAAAGAAAACAAGAAATCAAACCAAAAAAAGATTTCCTACATAGACCCTAAGGAGACTCCCCAGTGGAGTCGCCAATTCTACTTTGGGGAAAAATCCTCCTAGTCAGGGTCTAATGGCTAAGCAGAGCGATGAGCACTTAAAATACAGAAACTAGCCTATTCTTACAAAATCTAACAAACCCTAATGATTGTTTTTAAACAAGGGAAACATGAAAAATATGAAGAATGACACCTTGTATCCTTTCATTTGTAGTAGATCCCCTTTGTCTGCTATTTTCTCCCAGATTGTAGGTCTCCTCCCAAATTTGACTTGAAACAACTAAGAAAGCAATCTACAACAGCATATATGCAATCATTATTAACATAAACATGTACTAATTATCATGAAATAAGATATAAACGTTCAAAATCATTCACAAGAACATAGACACATGAATTGGCAAAAGGAAAGCTCTATTTTATTGATAACATATAAGGAAGATCACAACTAGAATATTTAATGTCGACATTGCTCTACAAACCTCGCCAGGGATGATTTTAGGGGCTAAATTTCGCTCATGGGCTAATTTTCCATGGTTTTTCCAAAAACGAGATTCGTTATTTTAAAAATGATTCGCCCAAATTCTATAGGACAAAATTATTTTACCTTAAACATCGCCAAAATGTTATAAAAACTATATAAAATCCTTATATATTTGGATATTTTTACAAAATATCGCGAATTAGTTGGGATATGAAGGATTAGTAAGATTCACCAAGGTTTCTACATTTTAAAATAAATTCCCATCCTTAAAATCATCCCTGAACCTTGCCTAGGTTCCTCCAATAATACTCCAAGTGCATTAATCCCACAATCACTAGAAAATCCTCACAATCAACATGCAAAACTAAGAGGTTTGATGGATTGCATAAGGAGGATGAGAGAATGATATTGTTGAGGATGGATACTCATAACTGGATGCATAAACTCAAAGAGAAAGTACAAAGAAAACAAGAAATCAAACCAAAAGAAGATCTCCTACACGGACCCTAAGGAGACTCCCCAGTGGAGTCGTCAATTCTGCTTTGGGGGAAAATCCCCCTAGTCAGAGTCTAATGGCTAGGTGGCAATGACTCCTTAAAAGACAGAAACTGACTTATCCTTACCCAATCTCAAAAACCCTAATGATTGCTTTTAAACAAGGGAAACTTGAAAAAGATGAAGAATGAAACAGTGTATCCTTTCATTCGTAGTATATCCCCTTTGTCTGCTATTTTCTCCGGGATTGTAGGTATCCTCCCAAAGATGACCTGAAACAACTCAAAAAGCAATCTACAATAGCATATATGCAATCATTATTAACATAAAAATTTACTAATTCTCATGAAATAAGCTATAAACGTTCAAAATTATTCATAAGAACATAGATGCATGAATTGGGAAAGGAAATGTCTCTTTTATTGATAACATATAAGGAAGATTACAACCAAAATATTTAATGTCGACGTCGCTCTACGAACCTCTCCTAGGTTCCTCCAATAAGAATCCAAGTGCATTAATCCCACAATCACTAGAAAATGTTCACAATCAACATGAATAACTAAGGGGTTTAATGGATTGCGTAAATAGGATGAGAGAATGAGATTGTTGAGGATGGATACTCAGAAATGGATGCATAAACTCAAAGAGAAAGAAGGAGAAATTTGGGCATAATTTTTTTCCTTCTTCCAAAGTTATCTCAAATGACCCCTCTGGGGCCCCTTTTATATGGAAATTAAATGGTTATTCGGTTCTGAGAAGGGCTACAGGAGGTAAGAATGGTTGTGCAACCCAACATAACTCATAAACCCCGCGAGAGAGTGCAGATTTTTTTTATTTTTTGCAACTTTTGAAAGTAAACGTGAGTTATTTATGTATCAGATAGCATATGTACGCAGGCTTCCTGTAGATCAGGGCACGTACACCTTGAAAATGAGATTTTTGACAAGGAACTCCAACAAAAGTGATTTGCAAGTGTGTATATGAATGGGCCATGATAAAACAAAATGCACATTGGTGGCATTTAGGACTATAGCATGGTTGTAGCAAATTTTTGCAACAACGGCAATGAATTTAGTGAGTTAGTTTAGGTTAGAGTTAGAAAAGGTTAGTAAAATATTTAGAGAGTAAGAATTGATGATTGTTTGATCACTTTCTTTCACAAGAGAAGTAAACTAGTGCCTTCATGCATTATGGATCTTTACAACAACAATATAATGTAATTGGAGATTATGATAGCAATATCTAATGGATGGAGCTTGAAGTCTAAGGTGTTAGCACTTCAATGCCTTAGATTTCAAACCAAGAAATTGCTAGAATGCAAGCACTTTTGAGATCTGGAAACTTCTCCTCCTTCCTTAGATTATTTAATAATGTCAACAAGAGTCTAGAATCAAACTCCTAAAGTGTTAGCACTTTAGGGCTTTAGGTTCTTAAATCTAGGTAGGAACTCCTTCACAAATTAATGGATGAAATTATCCTTGTGAGAGGAGGAAGCACGTATGCTCCTCTCTTAGGTTTTTTATCCAAGCAAATAATCTTCAATATGAACAAGTAAATTCACAAGAAAACATTAATGACTTGAAAATTGCAGAAATTTACTTACTTCACCAAGACAATGACACGTACAATCCCTAATTGCAGATAAATCCTCCAAAAACCAGCAAGTACACAACCAAACTTGTCCTCCAAATCCTAGAGCATGAGTAAAAGAGACCAATATTACCGACGATAGAAAAAATTTCAGTCCTCCTCTCTCTTGTGTGAGAGAAAAAAGTGATGATAAAATGAAATATTGGCTAGCCATATTTATATGGGAAATCCTAGCCATGAAAAGGCTTCATTGAAAATTCATGTATTTTCACAAGAGGGCCTACTTCTTAACTTTCCCTTTCAAATTTACAAAATTAAATTTTACATCAAGTCCAAGATGAAGATGTGGAACGTTGGGCCTCAAAAGGCCACATGTCACTTCCCACATGTCGAAGTCCATGTCAAATGCCTCCTCTATAAAACCCTAGCAGCTAGATGACATCATGGGCTAGAAAAGTGATGTCTAGGCCTCCAAAGGCCAACACCCAAGTGGAAGATGGTATGGGATCATTGTCTGGTCATGCCAAATTCACACCAAAGGAAACGTCCTCCATCCTCATATTAAAACTTCTATCATCTCATGTGCCCCAGACATTGGGTCTAGCATCCATCTCTGGGCTCCAAGGCCCCTCATGAAGGTATGAACGAAGTCATATCCCCATGAATACCTATTCACTGGGAAAGGTCCTGCAAAGACGAGAAAATACGCCCTCCATGGGATCACAAGTCACAAGCATCATGCCAAGTAATCCATATCTAATACAAGAACCACCAAAGCATGTGCATCAAAACCCACTTTTCAAATTAAATAGGTGCTTAAAGTGATCCAGATTTAGGAGAGGAACGAGTTGATTAACAGATTGAATATCATAAACACATAGATAGGAAGAATAAAAAAAATATCCAATGAACAATATCTTTTATTAAATAATGAATAGGCTGAAACTATAAAACTGCAGAACTGAAACTTGCTCGAATGGTGGTAGTTATCTCTGAGAAGAGATGTGGTTGATATGTGCATCTGTCTGAGAAGAATGGATTACAATGACGCTCCAAAGTCCCTTTTCATATTACTCATGAATTCCAAAACCCTAGACATCCAAAAACCTAACCCTAGAAGGTGAAACGCCAAAAGTCATGTGGGCCTTATGGGTAAGTTGGTGTAATTTGGTACCTCAACTTCCAAGGGTCATAACTTTTGCATACGACCTCTGTTTTAGGCGCATGATAGCCCATTGGAAAGTTATTTTAGAGAACTACACAGTTTTCCATCAGAATTTGACTATGTCTACAGTCTAACTATGGCGAGTCAAAAAAACAACATTTAGGGCCCCAAAACAGCCCTGGAAGTACAGTAAGATGTGATGACATGAAAACATACAAAATAAGCTAGTTGGATTAGGCGAGAGGCCACCCGTATCCACCTGGAGAATGTGTGAGGCATCAGACAACCCTAGAAGTGTATAACTCACAATTATAAAGCAGTACAGAAAGACATGTTGAATCAAAATGGACACAAGGAGCCACTTGGAATAGGTGGGTGGCGACCCATATCCATCTGGATCATAAAGACCTTATAAGTTTTGCCTAATTAAGGTATGGGAGGGGTGTCATGGTTCCCTATTGGGTAATCCAATCCTCAAGTCAAAGGAAATTTCACAATAGGAACCTATCTAGGTCATGTAGTGAGTGTGAGGTGGATTTTGGGGCAAGACTTCTAGGTATGGGGTCCTTGACATACAAGGGTTTGTATTGTCTCATTTATGGGTGCCTTTGTAGAGGGTGTGTTGCATCCTTCGTTTTCAATGAAACCTTTTTCCAAGCCCTTGCCATTTAATTTATTAGAGTCTAAACATTGAGTGCTATATGAAATGGAAATTAAAGAGCATCGCAATGCCACATGAAGCTAGTATATAATGAGTTTCATGTGCAATGGAAATTAAAATACACCGCAATGCATCCCCTCGACAAGAAGGGCATTTTATTAATTATGTGTTTTCTTTTGCAGGTAATTCATTTTTTTGGAGAAGCGTTTTATTTTTCTCAAGACCTCATGGCAAGCATATATAAGGATGATGATTGGATTTTATCTCTTTCCAGCTACAACACCTTTGGCCCTTCAACCCCTTCTTCCAATGAAATGAGGTACAATCTTTTCTTTGGTCAATGAACTCAAAAACCCAAAATATAAGGAAACGGAGGGGTAGAATGATGGATGGTGGTAAGTATTGAAGGGAATGGTACAATGACCCTTCAAAGGACCACCCAGTAGCAACCTCTTTCCCTAGGGTGACCTACTTACTAGGAATCCATGTCACTCACCAAGGTGAAACTAGGAAAAGGGTATAAATTCCAAGAACAAGTCTCATAATCAAGAAAGGATTCTTTGTGACATGCTCAAATGATTCAAATATTAAAATGAAACTTACCAYGATACTGGACTTGTTACCTCATGAACCAAGACCAAATGTCTTTTTGGCCAAGCCGATGTGGTGGATGTTGCTTTGTTATTGGTGATGAATGATGGTGTGGCCAAAAATAGGAGCAGCCTTGCRGGCTCTRYTGGTCAATATGACTCTTGACACTCCATGTTTGCAACATGTGGGCCTCGAGACATGATATCCTTASTTACTCCTATCCTGGGAGGATAACAGGAACAAAGAGCCATGAATATCAGGTATGTGAAAAATCATGGGAGTACACAGAACCCAAAGGAAGATGACGAGAACTCTCCAAAATTTGTTATGGCAAGGATGTTGAATGATGTGGTTCATGTGAAAGGAATTAGCTATGAGACAAGTTGGTGGAATGGATAGATGTTGCTTAAGTTAATAGAAGTGGAATGGTTCAATCGGAGGCTTATCATAGAATTCAAGCGAAGCTTTCTAGCGATAGTGAGCAGAAGGTTCATAAGTGGGGGATTCATTTCTCAAACCAAGGAACTAAACCTTGGGGAGAGCCCAAGATGCAAAGAGGATTGAATTATGAGTGGGAAATAAGGCGAATTTAGAGAAGGTGGATAAGTAAGGGTCTATGGAGAGGTCGAGCAGCTAGGCTCAAACAGAAAGGGTGCATGAAGGACATAGGAAGATCGCCAAGTAAAGACAATCCAGTCGGGGGTTGCAAGATGGTTGGGCGAGGAGCGAGAGGTGATTGTCAGCGGGAAAAGAAAGTGAAGGATTCCTCATCCCAAGGACTAGTGAATTGAACAAGAGCAACTATATCATCATGGATGGCGAGCTCCAGGTTTAGTTACCTCAGCACAGATGCGGAGAAGAAGGAAGAAACATAAATTGAGGAAGTTGTGAGAGTCCAGAGGTACAACAACAATGAGGAAGTGATTGTGGAAGAAGTAAAGGTGTGGGTGGACAACTCGTTTTACTCTAGGACCCACAAGACAAAATATTTCAAAATGGTGAAGACATAATGGATTGTCAAGGAAATGGTGGCCCAAGCAATAAAAAAAAACAAGAAAGAAAATGAGGCTACTCTGTATGCTGTTAAAATTTTGGAAGGGAAGTTTAATTTTTTCTGCAAGTCTCAGTTTGGCTTAAAATTGAGGGTCACTCTAGAAAGGAAAAACCATGAACAACACCACACTGCACCAATGGACCCAAGCCCCGTAGTTCGAAGAATAAACCTATCCTGATTGAAGACGACGAAGAAGATTGAGTCACTAGAATAGAATCCAAGTTGGAGAAATTTCAAAAAGAAGCAGAGGGAATCCAGATTTGAAAACACCACTTAGTTTGGTTACTATAGATATTTTCAAGCTTGTTAGTATGCTTAGGATATATCAAAGTCCAAAAATTACTGAAAGGGTAGACTCTTGGATTTTACATCTAGACTATTTGTTTTGTTTTTTAAGAACAAACTAAATTTTGTGATGTAGAAACCTAGGTAGTTGTTCACGAAGTTGGGTATTGGTTTCCATTCGACAAGCCTTCCCTAAGCTATATATACTTTTTTGTTTTATATATAAAAGACCATAAATTATAAATTCAAATTCAATCAAATAGAACATAAATTATGAGTTCAAATTCAATCGTCTCTTTAAACAATAAATTAGTAGTATTGTAAATGAAAATTAAGTCATCCTCCAATAAACCATCAACTTTCTTTTATATATATACATTATCCTTTATTTTATCGATTTAAAAAATAAAATAAAAATTAAACATTAAAACCTTTAGTTTCATTTAAACTATATATCAGAATTATAAATAAAAATTAAACCACCTTCCACTAAACCATCATTTTTTTTATTAATTATTAAAATAATACATTTATTTTCTCTCCTTTATTATGTCCATTTATAAAAAAAATAAAACATTAAAACCCCTTCATAAATCTCATTAAAACATCTTCTATAAAAGATATTCATAGAATCTCATTAAAAAAATTAATATAATAAAACAATTTTTCAAATCTCATTTAAAAATCTAGCATAAAAATATTTTTCAACCCAATTTGCTTCACAAAATATAAAATAGATTTGCCAAATCTCATTAAAAAATAATCTAGCATAAAAATATTTTTGAACCCAATTTTGCAAAATATAAAATAAATTTGCCAAATTTCATTAAAAAAATAGCATAAAACAAATTTATTAAAACATTTCATCGGTTCTACAATAATCAATGGTGGAAAGCGAGTTTTTCACCATTGGGAAAAGTTCAATTCCAATGAGGGTCGCTTAACCAGGCACCCTGGGGACACCTTGAGGTAGTGGTCGAACATGTGGTTGCACCCAGAGATATTGTATTAAATGATATGATGACACGTGCACACATAAGTGGATCAAATCCCACCCCCATGTCCTTCAATTTTGATAAATGAAAATAATTGTCTATCCCTTTACTCTTCAAAAATTCGCTTTGGGGCTAGGGTTTCTCTACAGCTGCGAATTTCGAAAGTTTTTTGGTGGTTCTAGTGTGCGGTTGTAGCATGGCCTCAGGTTTGGGGGAGGATTCCCCCCGGCGTTCCCTCCGCCGCCAAACATTGTTGTGTTTCATGCTTTGATTACATCTTAAACTATGACAGTGAAGCTTGTGCCATCCTATTTCGTTAAGAAGATAAATGAAATCCTGAAGGTTGTGGTGCATTCCTCATCCTCTCATCCCTTTGCTTTGCGCCTAGCTGAAAAATGGATTATTGGTCAATTCATAGGTGTGTAGCCATCTCCGCTGGCCATGGCTCAATGGTTGGATCTGAACTGGAGGAAAAATATTCAAGGTCAAATGTCATCATCCTTCTATGGTAACGGATTTTATATCTTTTTGTTTGAAAATAAAGCAAATCGGGATCTTATATTCAAGAGTGGGCCTTATTTTATGGGCTAAAGGGGTATGTATTTGAACAAATGGATACCTGATTTCATTCCAGAGAATAATATCACCTCTACAATCCTTGTATGGGTACGTCTTCCTTTCCTCTCGTTGCATTGTTGGAATGATGAAACCCTGCGTAGCATAGGAAATATGTTGGGAAGATTCATTGATCGAGATGAACCACAAGAAGGTCTTCAAGTGTGTGAAAGACTCTATGTAGGGGTGGATATGGAAAAATGGTTTTCTAAAGCTATTCAGCTAACCTTAGACAATTGGTCTTACATTCAAAAGGTTGATTATGAGCAGTATCCATTCAAATGTAAAGCTTGTCATGAATAGGTACATTTTCAAAAGAATTTCCCCCGGGCCAAATCGGATCAACCGGAGGAGAGGGACCAGGAGAAATGGCAGTAGCCAAAAAGGAAGAAGGTCATTGGGAAGGCAGTGGCTCAGCTGCAAGATCAAATCCAGGGGGTAATCCATTTCCCCATAACCCTCGATCATCAGTTGGAGGAGATCATGGGGTTGAATCAAGCATAAATAAGTATGTTGATTTAGAAAGTATGAAGGAGAATATTGTGGAATCAAGAGAGAAGAGAAATGAAAATAAAGAAGGTATCAAATCAGCAATGGAGGTGCCAAAAAAATCAAGGAACCCTCAAGAGGCTACCTTCCCCAAAAATGGAGACCCAACTCCTAGCAAAATCCTATCTCACCCTGCATCAGGGATTCCGTAAATTTTAGAGAAAGGAAATCAGGAGGAATTGGGCGATGAATCCGAGACAGAGGTCTCACAAAGCACAACAAATAAAGTGGGGAGGAGATATAATCATAATCGAAGAGAAAATGAAGCAGATCGCGGTAAGGAGTTAGGCATCCAAACCACTTTGGAAGGGATATTCAAAAAGGAAGGGAAGTAGGGGAAATCCCATGTCCAACCTTCAAAGGGAGCATCGTAGTCTAGTCCTCAACCCTCTAAAGGAGGGGCATCCAAATAATCAGGTAAATAATGAAATTAGTCTCTTGGAATTGCAGAGGATTAGGTAGCAAGATTAAGAAAGAAGCAATGGGAAATTTAGTCAGAAGATAAAAACCGCAAATCCTTCTGTTCTAGGAGAGAAAATTGAGGCAGGAAGAAGCTCTTCAAGAAATGCAACAAATTTGGAAGAAAAGTAATGCAGTAGCAATAAGCGTAAGAGGGGCATCAGAGGGAATTTTCACTCTCTAGAACCCCGACATTTTTCAGCTGGAAGGAAGTTTTAAAGCAGCACATTGGATTATGTTCAAGCTAGCTAATATCTCTTCAAATATGTCCTTTCATATTTTTAATGTGTATATGCCAAAAAATTATTGGGAAAAAGTTGAATGTTGGGATTCACTCTTGGGTTTAGGGGACTTCGGGTTCACCAAAAATAGTATTATAGTTGGACATTTCAACACTACAATGCATTTGAGGGGGAAAAGAGGGGGTTACATTGTTAGGGATCCATCAAGGGAAAATATGGAGGATTTAATTTCCGCTCTAGACTTGATTGATGTTCCCCCAATCAAGGGAAAGTTTACTTGGAATAATAGGAGAGCTAGTCCAAGGCACATTGCGGCCAGGTTGGATCATTTTCTCATTAGAAGCTCATTTTCATCCTTTCCTGAATCATTCTCTTCTTCAATAATTCCTTGGGCCTACTCAGATCACCCTCCTATCTCTCTCTGCTTTGCAAAGGAAGAAAATTTGGGGCCTATCCCCTTTGGATGGAGAAGCCAGATTCTTCCATTTGTTTCTCACACCTGGAGTCAATGGATTTTTGGTTCACCTTTTCATATTTGGAAACAAAAACTCAAATTAACTAAAGCTGCAATAAAAATCTGGGTTAAATATTCAATCTGCTCTCCTAATATAGTACTTGAGAATCAAAGGAAGTTGAAATAAATACAAGACGAGATTGAGAGTCATGTTGTGTTGTCGAAGCTCTTAAAGCAAGAACAAATTGTCTATAAAAATTATATAAATTCCTTGAAAGATGAATATTCCATGTGGAGGTTGAATTCTAGATGTTTGTGGCTTCAAGTTGGGGATAAAAACACATCATTTTTTCATAAGCATGCCAAAGCTAGGAAATGGCGCAATAAGGTGGAGGAAATCAAAACACAATCTGGAGAAGTGGTATCATATTTTGAGGAGATTAAAAATTTGGCCTCCTCGTATTATAGCAAGTTATACACAGAAGAAGGAGATGTGGATGAGGAGTTATGTGAGCAATTTATATCTCATGTAGCTTCAAAAATAACAGAGGAAGACAATATGGAATTGAATAAGCCAATCACAGAAGAGGAAATTGTTGCAGCCATCAATCAATTTAACCTTGATAAAGCTCCAAGTCTAGATGGTTTCAACATTCATTTTTTTAAAAGATGTTGTTCCATTATCAAGTTTGAATTCATTCGGATGCTCCAATATGTGCATAAACCATCATGATTTGGGGGATCCACAAACTCTTTTTTTTGTCCTTGCTTCCAAAAGAAAAAGATACCTCTTCATTTGATAGATTCTACCCCATATCTCTAGGTAATGTCTCATACAAAATTATGGTGGAGATCATTGCAAACGCGCTGAAACATTTTCTAAGTACTATGATCCTTCCAAATCAAGGGGGTTTTGTTGAAAATAGACAAATTTGGGACAATATCATTTTGGTCCATGAGGCCATCCATTCTAGCTACAATTGAGGGGGGGAATGTATGATTATTAAAATTGATATGGAAAATGCATTTGATGGAGTAAAGCACATTTTTGTCAAGACAGTATTGGAGAAATTTGGCTTCAACTAGTCTTTCATTTATTGGATTGGTGCATGTATTAATAATCCCTAGATTGCTCCTTTGGTTAATGGAAGGTCAGTGCCCTTCTTCAAAGCTTCTCAGGGGCTTAGACAGGGTTGTCCTCTCTCTCCCTGTATTTATGTTCTTTTGGTTGAAGCACTTAATATTGTAGATTTTAACCTTGTACAATATTTTACTGCAAATAGATTTTCAATAAAAGAACAGAAAATATACAATGGAAAATACACACATTACACAAAGATTTTTCCCCTGGAAACCCAAACCAGGAAAACCAGCATTTTCTATATTCATTCATAGTGATACATTGTTTACAATACAATATACATATAGGATCCAGTGGCATCCAAAACCCTAACCCAATGACCTGGATTAGTCAACAACCCTAATTCCTTAACCAGAAATAGAAAACCATCGGCAAAAATCGTGTTCCGAAAAACTGCCCAATGATGGACATGAAAATCGAGGCGACATGAAAAATAAGACAATATGCAACATGTTTCCCAAGGCAAAACAAAATTTCCTCGAACCCCCCTGCGTGCGCGGCGCAACGTAGAAGACACTAGAGATAGTCATGCAAAGAATATAACACATACCCAACAAATATAATATTAGAATAGGAGTGTTGCTCAAGAGAAATCATTGGGGTTTGCATCACCAGAGGTGTTAAAAGAATCAATCATTCTCAATTCATAGATGATACCTTGTTGATGGGAGGTGCTTCCAAAATCAATGACGGGAGATTTAAACTGGTGTTGGATTAGTTCACTCAGATTTATGGAGGATTAATAAACAAGAACAAGAGTCAGATATATGCTTGGAATATTAATGCCCATACTCTAATAGGAATAGCACACATTTTTCAATTCCCATTCTCAGATGATTGGAAAACTTTTAAATATATGAGTATGTCGATCTGTTTGAAATCACTTCCAGGTGAATCCCGACATGTTATTTTGCAGAAAATAAAAAAGAAATTTGAAAGTTGGGGTGCTTTCTGGCTGAATCCAATGGGCAGACTGGTGCTTATCAAATCATTGTTGTCCTCGCTTCCTATTTTTCAATTTTCATCCCTATTGGCTCCTATGAGAATTAAAAAATCATTGGCCCAGGTCATTCGAAAATTTTTATGGCAAGGAGGCAAATCCAACACTAAAATATTTCACTTGGAGAACTGGAATTTTGTTAAGTTAGCTAAGGATCATGGGGGCCTTGGAATTATAGATCCAGAATTGATGAATATAGTTCTTGGCTCAAAATTATTATGGTGAATGGTGGCAAGGAAAAATGAATGGTGGAAAAGACCCTTGCTGAAGAAATATTTTTCGGGGGAAAGAAGAAGATGCCTTGATGATCCCCCAAGTAGGAAGTTTGGTTCTCCTATCTGGAAGTTTCTTTGGGCTTCCCTCCCTTTTATACAACATTCTCTCTTTTGGGTCCCAAGAGATGGGAATCTTATTAACATCTGGAATGATGGGATTCTGGGCTCCTTCCCTCTTTGTCGAAATCCCACTTTTGACACTCTCATGCAATGGATGTTGACATAGGAAAAGCACACGTTATTTGATATTTCTGAATGGAATACTAATGGTGCTTGGCAGGGTTGGAATTTGGGATCTCTTCCCCCCACCTTGGCCACCAGGGCCAGAACCTTTTTCTTGTTCTTAAAGGGGTCGCCCCGGTCCATTTCCAGGCTCAAGATAGTAGAAGTTGCGGAACAGTTAGATATTCAGTAAAGGAAGGGTATAGAGTTTTGTTGTTGCAAAACACTCTCCTAGCAAAATCCATTATGTGGAGGAATATTTAGAGCAATGATGGGCTTCCAAAAATAAATATATCCTATTGTATTCTCACCCAAGGCAAGCTTATTACAAGAGAAAATCTAATTAAAAGAGGCTTTCAGGGGCCCTTTCATTATGTCTTATGCGAGAAAAACTTGGAAACAACTCATCATTTATTCTTGGATTGTGAATTATCCAAAAGGGTTTAGAAATTAGTGTATGAGGAATTGTTTCATAAGATACCATGGTCGTCCAATATTAAAACTTTGTTTGGAAAGTGGGGGAACTATTATCAAGGATCCTTCCATGGCAATTCTATGTTCCAAAGAGTGTGCAAGGATTCTCTTAAATATGTGTGTTGGAAAATATTGTAAGTGTTAACCTGCGAAGTAAAGCAATGCATATAGATTCTTAAGAAAAACAGAAATTAATCAATGGCTCATTCACATAGTACACAGAGATTTATACCGAAAACCCTCAACCGGGAAAACCTTTCTTATATTCATTATATCGAATTTCACCATTCACCATACAATATATATACAATGTTTTTAGGTATTCCATAGATACCAAAACCCTAATCCCTTAATCCAGGATTAATTTAGAAAACCGCTAAAAATAGCAAAAACCGCCCAAAAAAAAAAAATCGGGGTGTTGCCCCGAGCTATTGCGCGTAACCAGGGGGGCATACCTGGCTCCCCCTGGGACCCCCCTAGGAAGCGCCCGACGCACACAACACATAGAGCACTGCTAGAGGGATTGTCAAACGCAGTTGTCGAACCTGACACGCCCACACACACACATGCAAAGAATATAACATATACCCAACAAATATGGCTCGCGAGAAACAGAGTTGTTTTTAAAAATAAGCATTCAACCTCTAGCTCTGTGGTAGTGCATTCTTTGGGACAACTGGTTGAATACTTCAACTCAAAAATAATCAGGGTGGAGGAACAACAGACTTTGGACACACGAGAAGAATCCTATATGTCTCGACTAAATATATCTATCACATTAAGAGCCAAATCCCCTAAGAGTTCATGTTGGAAGCTTCATTCTCCTTCAATGGACTTTCAATCTTGGCTTTCTTCCTAATCAGTTTTTACCTTGTGTTTCGATGGGGCATCAAAAGGAAATCTAGGGTAGGCAGGTGTAGGAGGGGTGTTTTATGGCCCTAGAGGAAATAGAGAATTGGAATTTTATTCGAATATCGGTATCACCTCAAATAACAAGGTCGAAGCCTATGCAGTATATCGACGGGTGCAATTGGCAAAGAAGAGAGAATTTTTCAATTTAAACATAGTGGGGAATTCCAAAAATACTATTAGATACTTCGTTACAGGATCTTCTCCAAAAGACGTTGGTTTAAAATTTTTGGTTGAGCACATCAGGATCTCCTTAATAAATCTCAATGTTCAATTCTTCCATGTTTATCTCCAAACCAACACGGAAGCGGATGCAATGGTGAATAAAGCCATAGGATTAGACCTGGTCTCTTGGGGGTCGACACCCCCCGGTAATTGAAATGGTTTGGCATATGGGTGGGGTCACCTTAGACCATGTGGATATTTTCTTCCCTCCATGTGGAGGCAGCATGTTTTTAGGTGGGTAAGGGAAATTGGAAAATTAATTTAATTAATTAAATGAAATTCTGGTGCAACTGAGGGATCAGGTGACAAGTGTACGGGGAAGCATTTTTCCTAATTAATTTTTAATAAAACGAATTTAATGTGGAAATGGAAGTGTCACTAAGAAGAACTCTATAAAATAAATGGGGGATAAGGGGAATGGATCACCATTGGTATGTGTAAGGTTATGTTGTCGTATTTTTCTCTTGACTAATTTTTCTTGTGGGAGTTGGGATACCCAGTTCGAATAGAGAGTGGTAGCTCGACCTTGCGAGGAGAGTTGGGAGCTAGCTTATTCTCTAATTTGTGTGTGTGGCCCCTTTGCGGCTCAGGGGATCAGGGAGAAGAAGAGTACCCTAGCATTGATTGGGAGGTACCAGTGAGGTCTCAGCAGTTAGAAAGCAAGAGTTGGACGGAGCGCAAGCGCGGGACAGCAACATCGGATTCGTTTCCTTCGCTTATGGTACACATGTCTAAATTTCACAATTGTAAAGTAGTTTAATTTTGTATGTGTATTTACACTTAGATGGAATGTGGTAATGGTTTTTTTTGGATCTGTGTGTGTAAATTTAGGGGTTCCTTGCCCCTTTCTTTTGCTACATGCACCCTTTCCGGACTAGATTGCGTCCACTTTCAAAATTTTATTTTGGGGTTTTAAATCTTTGAGATTGTTGGCCCTTTTCCACCTCAGACTCTGTGTTTTCCCTCCTTGACAGCAAATTTACCTTTTTGCTCAGCGAAGGTATCCCACATTTTTTCTTTACTATTGTTGCACCAGGCAAAAACATTTAAAAACTCCATTGGTGTCTATGCGCCTTGTTTTTAATCTGCTTCTTGGTTTTCATATCTCTGTGTTTGTGTGGTTTAATCTATCCATACCCAACCATTATTTTGGGTTCCCTACGCCTCTGGAGGGGAGTCCTTCTCTGCACCCCTTATCTTCTGTCGATTATTCTCCAGTCTTTCTTCCAAGTTCAGCCTTTAGTTTTGTGACAGTGATTGGTGGTCACTTCACTTGGATTTGCTTTTCAGTCTCTGCGATTTGGGGACCCATGAAACTCATCCTTTAGTTTTTGCCCTCAGTGTGAGAGGAGGAGAGCTTGGGCGTTGTTGTTTTCTTTTCTCTTGCCCAGCAACTCGTGGATTCCCTACGTGCGTTACTGGAGGAGTCTAGCGTTGTTTTTTTTGTTCTTTCCCAGCTTTAAAAACTCATGATTGCCAAATGCGTCTGCTACTGCTGGAGACCTGGCGTTGTTACTTTTGGTTCTTTCCCAGCTTTAAAATTTGTATGAGCTGAGGAAGAATACTATGAATCGACAGTCGTTATATCTCTGAGTGTGATAGTATTTCCCTCTGCGAAGTTGAAGGTTTCCTTAGCGAATTCGGTGGTCACCTAACTCAGCACCGTCTGTTATTTGCCCAGCGACCTGGCGTCCACCTTCTCTGTGTTTAGTTTGACTGGGACGTGGTTCCCTTGGATTCACCTCTGTCTTTAATGGTCTCAGATTGCTATTTATGTGGTGGAGATTCCCAAATTTTCTCCTTACATTTGTTCTCATAACCTTTAATGACGTTGACACCTGGCACTTGTTGTTTTCTCTCGTTGATTTGGCTGCATTCTTTGTGTTTGCGTCCTCACCCTCCCCTCGACTTTCCTTTACTGTTGAAAACCCAATTAATAACTACGATCATCATCCCTTTTTAACCCGTAGGTCCCTTGTATGTGGCTGAGTGAATGTCAAATTTAAATTCAATTTATAACTATGTTGAATTTATATTCTCGTTAAAATTTAATTCAGTTTACAATTATACTTAGAAATATAAATTGTTAAAATTATAATTTAGTTATAAAGGATCTTCTTCAATTTTAATAAGACTTAAATGAGAGTTGATAAGTCTGAATTTCTTTAGTTCCCTTAATGATTCTTAAGGAAGATTGGTGCTAGATCTTGGGAGCTCTTAATGATCTAAATGATTATAGTGCAGCTTCTCCTTACACCCCTAGAAGATATCCTAATATATATTGAATGTTTAAGATAATAAAGGGTCATCATCATTGCTAGTTTATTTTCCTTACACTTGGTTGTAGTTGAGTACACTTTGAGTGTTGTTAATTTAGATTTGTGGATGCTAAGAAAGGTAGAATTATATCCATAAACATACATATTCACCACTCATTTTGGAGCTTATTCTTRGAGAAGCTAGATACATGWTAGCTTAATAAGAAATTGTTATTTTTATTTTTCACGTCTTCRTTATTATAATTGATTATGATTCATGAATGATGTTCTTCACGTGAAGGAATTCAGTTGCTATGATTGCTTTATTTAACAAGGAAGATAACAAAAGTGACATTCTWAAAAAGTGAGAATGATAAAAATAATAAAATATATAATGGAATTTTAATTCTCATGTTAAGGAAGGTTTACTACTCTTACTTTCTAATATATTATTTTATACAGTAAAAAGAATATATGGTAATGTGTTCAAGTTTTTTTTTATACAGTAAAAAGAATCCATTGTAATGTGTTTAAGTTTTAATATTAATAGCATTATATATAATAAATATATTATGGTAATAATTATTGAATATGATTATTATTCAAGTATCATAGTAATAATGAGGAATGTGTATTAATTAGATTTTATTTCGTTATCTAGATATATTGATGCAAGAACATTATGTTACTTAGATTCTATTTCGCCACTTATATATGTTGATATATGATTGTTTTTTTTTATTTAGAAATTATTTCTCCACTAATCTATGTTGAGGCTTGATCGTTTAATATTGAATTCCCTTGCACTTTGGTTTATGCTGAAGAAAAGGTATTTAGATTGTTTGCACTATGGGATAAGTTGATGCAAAATGTTTACGTTTTATTTTGCTAGCACACTTGTCACGATATTGTTGTATGATGTCTTTATGATTGAATTAATTGTGTGCATTGATCGATAAGTGAATATGTTAATCTAGCAAATGGATCATGTGCTTACCTTGAAAATAATGTTGATTATTGTAATCTAATGATTGATTTAATCACGCATTGGAGGTTAAGTAGATCTTGGTTGTGCCTTAAAAAATTAATAAGTAGATTATTTGTGTCTTGGCATATGTCATTGCTTGATTGATTTTGTAATTAAGTTCTCTTGCGCCATGGAAATTTTATGTTACATGTTGGTTTATTAGAATGTTATTGCGCCTTGATGATCGTTGATGATGTTATTTAGCTTAGTCGGCTTGGACTTGGTTGTGTCGGGTGGGATGTAGAGACCTCCTTGTTCCTCAGAACAATCGCCAGCCCTGAGACCTTAAATGGTCAAAATCGATGGGAACTTGGGCTTGAGCATTTCTTATGTGTCCTGGAAGTCCTAACCTTGCAGGGTAGGTTGGGAGGGTAGTATATTATGTTTTCTGGTGATTATATTTATGATTTTTATGATTTTTTATGGTATCGTATGTTTTCCTAGTAATATCTTATTGATGGTCCTTATGAGATGCGTTGAATGTTTGGAAATTGTACTTTCCGCATCGTCATTAATTGTAGAATGAAATGATGTTGAGCTATTGTTAATTAATGTGTTAACACATCGATGTGTGTGTCGTGGTTCATGATGAAGATGTGTCTTCTTGTGTTGTAATGGATGGTTAATGCATTGACATGTTTAGTTAATTCATGTGAAGTTGTGTCAATGATGTCGCTTTTTATTATGATGTTTTAATTTCCTAACGCAGTAATAAAAAAAAAACACCTGTTATACGTCGCTTTTGTTGTCATAATGGCGGGGGTCGTTACATATGGTATCAGAGCGGTTTCAACCCGCGACTTGGGAACACTACGCCTTCCACTATATAAATGCATGATTATGATTTATCGCTAATTAAATTGATTTGTATTCGTGTAGGTAACCATGGTTAGAGGACATCACAGAGGCAGAAGATGTGGTGCTAGGGGAGGAGGCACGACGCCTCTAGTAGCATCCTCGCCCAAGGGGTCTAACCCCTAAGGATAATAACAAGTCATCGGACGGGAGCAGATAGTTGGGGGAGATGTGGTTGGGTTGATGAGGTCCTTTTAGAGGATGTTAGAGGCCCTGATTATCTATTTGGATAGAGATGAGACCAAGGTGTCGGTACCCCCTGAGCGTCCATCGCACGCCCTAGTCGATATTGGTAGAGTTCACCGAGAACTCGAGAAGGTCAAGTTTATCGAGTTCTTTGGTGCCATTGACGGCGCAGTCGTCGAGGATGGTTGGAGAATATGGCGATGTGCTTTTCACTTCATGACTATGCCTCCAAAATGAAGGTATGCATGGCGGTATTTCAGCTGAAGGGGAGCACTCTTTTATGGTGGAAGACGCTCCTGCAGCAACTGAACAAGGTCTTTGAAGACGTGTCATGGAAACTATTCGAGGAGTGGTTCTGGGAGAGGTATTTGTCTGAGGAATTCATTGAGCGTCAGCTCAATGAGTTCAATGCCTTATGACAAGGTGGTTGTACGGTGCCTGAGTACAAGGCTCATTTCATGGAGATGCTTCAGTATTCTCTACATCTGAACATCGAGAAGCTTAAGGTCAACAAGTTTGTATTTGGCCTTAATGTCAGCATCCATGCAAAAGTGAGGATTTTAATGCTTCAAACATTGCACGATGTTGTCCAGAAATCCCTCATAGATGAGGAGTATCTCATCAGCGGGGGTCAGAGTAGGACTCTGGCGAGACCGATGGGACAGGCGACACCTAGTGCGCAGCACCATCAAACACCAGTTAAACATCCACCAGGGTATCGAGGCACTCTGAGAGGATCCACATTCACTACACCATGACAACTAGTGCCTCAATAGTGGACTCCCTATAGAGGACCTCAGCACCAGCACCAGCGACGTCCACAGCAGCTGCAGTTTAGGCCTGTTCATCATAACAGACCAGGGTTTCAGGGTGGTGGGTCGTCAGCTTCACTTTAGGGACTAGGAGTACTGGGTTGAAGACCGGATGTGGACATCTAGAGAGCCACATTACTAACTTGATTGTTTGGTTGAGAGGGCCAGAGAAGTCGGGTCAGCTGGGCACACTACCGTAGGAGATTTGGGCAAGGCCCATCGGATTCATGCAGTGGTGAATAACCGCCAGGTCGAGCACCATTCTACTGTGCTTGAGACGTCAGGTACCATCGCTGACCAGACCTTTAGTATTTTGATAGATTCATGTGCTACATAGTGATATATTTTTGGTGCAGCGCTAAAAATAATTAAGGTAAAGGCAGTCGAAAAGGATGAGTTTAGCTACGTGGAAATGACTTCGGGAGCCAAACAGAAGGTTGGAGGAAAGGTTACGGGTTTTAGCCTTAACCTGAGAGATTTTGTAACAAAGGCCAACCTGTACGTCACGATCTTATGATCGGTATGGACTGGTTCGAATTGCGTGAGGCGATACTCCACTGTAAGACGAAACGGTTGAGTTTGGTCGATGATGAGGGACATAGACAAGTGGTTGTAGGAAGAAACCAGGGGGTTTCCCTAAGGTTTATCTCTTCCCTACAACTACGGAAGAGCATGCACAAAGGATGCAAGCTATACGCGATCCTTGCATTGAACGAAAAGGGCGTGGCGGAAGGACTAGAAAACCTTCTGGTAGTACGAGAATTTGTGGACGTCTTCCCCGAGGAGTTACCAGGGTTTCCGCCTGAGAGGAAATTGGAATTTACCATCGACCTAAAACCGGGAATTGAACTGATATCAAGAACTCCTTATCAGATGTTGACCCCTAAGTTACAGGAGTTGAAAATGAAACTGAAAGAGTTGTCGGATCTAGGAATTATACATCCAAGTGTGTCACCATGGGGTGCGCCTGTTATTTTCATACGGAAGAAGGATGGGTCGTGGAGACTCTGCATTGACTACCATCAATTGAACAAGGCAACGATCAAGAACTAGTATATGTTTCCAAGGATAGACGATATGTTTGATCAAATGAAGGGCGTGATGGTGTTTTCAAAGATCGACTTGAGATCAGGGTATCACCAGTTACGGATCAAGGAGGAAGACATTCCTAAGACCACCTTTAAGATGAGGTTTGGACATTACGATTTTATTGTTTTACCGTTTGGACTGACAAACGCCCCAGGGGTATTCATGAGCTTGATGAATGGGGTGTTCCATGAATACTTGGACAAGTTTGTTTAAGTATTCATTGACGATATTTTGATATATTCTCGAATGATGGAAGAACATGACGAACATTTGCGCTTGGTACTACAGTGTCTAAGAGAGAACAAATTGTTTGGGAAACTGTCAAAATGCTCATTTTATCAATCAAAGATTCATTACTTAGGGCATGTCATCTTCGGTGAAGGTATCGTTGTAGATGCAGCAAAGGTAGAGGTTATCATGGAATGGCATGCACTGAAGAAACTCCCAAAAGTGCATAGCTTCATGGGTTTAGCAGGATATTATCGACGGTTCGTCGAGGGTTTCTCGAAGATAGAAAATCCAATTACGAAATTGTACAAGAAAAACAAGAAGTTTGTATGGACCGAGAAATGCGCGGAAGTGTTTCAACGTCTCAAGGAGATGTTGACGATGACACCAATACTAAAACTCCCTGACATGGATGAGGACTTATTGGTATGCATTGATGCATCCAAGGAAGGCTTAGGCAGAGTCTTGATGCAAGACGGTCAAGTGATCGCTTACATCTCGAGAAAGTTAAGAAAGCATTGGGAGAACTATGCAACGCACGACTTGGAGTTGTTAGCCATTGTGTATTCCTTGAGAGTGTCAAGACACTACCTTATTGGACGAAAATTCGAACTAAAAATGGACCATTGTGGTTTACAACACATTTTTACGCAAAGCAACTTGAACGCGCGACAAAGGCGTTGGTCGGAACTGCTTAGCGAGTGCGATAAAAACTCCCCGACATGGATGAGGACTCATTGGTATGCATTGATGCATCCAAGGAAGGTTTAGGTAGTCTTGATGCAAGATCGCACGCGATCGCCATCTCGAGAAAGTTAAGAAAGCATTGGGAGAACTATGCAACGCACGACTTGGAGTTGTTAGCTACTGTTCCTTGAGAGTGTCAAGACACTACCTTATTGGACGGTGTACCAACTAAAAATGGACCATTGTGGTTTACAACACATTTCTTGGTACTTGAAAGCAACTTGAACGCCATTAAAGGCGTTGGTCGGAACCGCGAAGCGAAGTAGGTTCGAGATTACTCTTCTACATAAAAGGAACCGTGAATGAAAGTGGTTACCGCTGAGTCGATGACCATGTATATTTTCAAGAATACCTCTTTAGGATTTAATCTACGAAAATATTCTTAACTTTACAGTCACAACAAATTATAGTATAAAGAGGTTAAGGAATTTTAATGAACAAGACACCATGTTGGAAAGTTCAAAATTTGAGGGATTCATTGTGGAAAATGAAGGATTAATGAGATATAATAATCGAATTTACATGTAATCATCAACTACAAGTTGGTGTTTGATCTAAATGAAGTCAAGTAGAGCAAGCAGGGGCTCATCGAGAGTCAATAAGATGAGGGTGTTAGTAATCAGAATTTTAGTTCGAAGGAATAGACAAACGATAGAGGTAAATATTTCAACCAACTTTGATAGGATTAGGTGCACTAGCTCTTACCTAACTCTCGTGAAGGATTCTCTCGGTTACTTGATATATCTATAGAAACGTATGATTTGGTTTGTTTTGGGGCGCTTATAAAGTTGCTAAAGAAGTTGGGGTAAATATTTGGGGCATATGGAGGAAGAAATAAATAATGCAGAGTATGTCATTAGAACTTTATCTAGAGGAGAAAGGCTATGGAGGGCAAATGGAGTTCAAGTTTCAAATTGAAATTTGTACGCAGCAAAGAGGAAAAGGAAAACACATGACCTATGCCAAAAAAATGAATTCTTAAAAGATTGGAGAAGAGAGAATCACATGAATTTAAATTGTTAAGTCTAGAGCATCATCAAATCCACCTAAACCTTTAATTCTCCAATTTAAAGAGACTGAAATGTGAATTTTGAAGACATTGTGAGAAATACACACCATGAAAGAAGATGTAACTCATATCACGCCCAATTAGAATCTTTTCATAAGCAACGCTTCCAAAAATTCTTCTCCGTGATCATATATCTACTTTAGCTCATGGTTTTACAAAAGCACTCCGAATGAGGGAAGGCCCTCCTCCTATCATTCTTTCTCTTATATCCCTCAACATATATATATAGGATTTACTTGTGGGATTTAAAATGATTAAACTTCCCATAATTCTAAAAAAATAGAGGTCGGGCTACAAAAGAGTACCGTATAACGACAGCCTTATTTTCTAACGGATCAAGTACGTAACAAATGACATATCTGGGATCTTTCTCTGACCACCATATATGTCTAAAGTTTACCTGGAACATACTCAATCCTATCCTGGTAATTCCATTCCATTAGTGATTCTTTAGAGTGCTCTCAAACTGTGCCACGATTTCAACCCCGACGCCTCACCATTTTGTTTTCTCATTACTCCACTTCTTCTTCACTATAGAGTCGTCCGGTGGTTTCCAATGATTATTAGGTCCCTCATACCGATTTTAATCCTCAAACCTGACCAGTTCTCGGCCGTATAGTGGTCATGATGGAATTTTGTTGCTGGAATATATGTGCAACTAACCTTCTTACTCATTGATAAGCTTGCTATGTTATTTCAAAACCCTGCTATATTGGATATTGTTTGATTGGTTGTGTCCATGTCTTCCAACTTCGGCAGTATCATTTTGGTTTTCCTTTAACTCTACTAACCTCGTGGAAACGTATCCAAATTCTTTGAGATTACCACTTATGAGAATGAGACGCATAGGACGTCTCAAGTAGAATAATGCCACCCATATTTGAAGACCAATAGTTATCAAGTTCCAATCATCAATCACTAACAAGATTACTTACATGCACGTTGGTTTACCACGCTCAACCAATCAATTTCAAACGATTAGCCTTTGATTTCTTTATCTGGCGGTGTTCCCCTGACATCGCACAATCATGAAGTACTCAAATGAGTGGTGTGCGGTGATTTGACCACTCGTCACCTTCCCCTACACGAATTGTTGATTTGACATATTAGACCACGCGACATTGGGGCTTTTGGGAAAATGGTTTCGTGCGTGACGCTTGCCCCATGTACTTATGAGGGTTAAGGCCCACTAATAAACCATAGTAGCTTCCTAACCTACCCTCGCGATAATTAAATTGCGGCTACGCCGATATTTCTCTTGACTTTCGATCTGGGTTGTTTCAAGATCAACGGTCCGCTGATCTCCTTCCCTTTGCGCCTCCCGCTTATATTTTTCCATATTGTCGCCACATATGACCTGAACCTCCAAATCGCGCCATGTCTCTACATCGCTTTAGTCACCCGCTAAATCTGAAACTCGGATTTCAAGTGTAATTGTTATGGTGATAACATAGGCTCCAATTGGGGATGTTATCCTCCCTGTGAGACAGCAAAGAACTGTAGACCTGGTGCCTTCTTCGTTGGGCCACTTTCAAAACATGTGCGTGTATCCTGTTACATCTTGGATACTAAACGTCAAATCTTAAAACCGGACTTTGCAAACTGCTCTCAACTGGATACTGAACGTTGAATACACCGCTAAAATATGACTATACACAATACTGGAAATCCAAACTAAAACATGCTTGACCAACAAGCTTATTCTCACACTCCTACCTACTCTGACTACTTAAATGAACTGCCCATCAAATAAAATCAAAATGCCAATGCAAATATGCAAGAATTTTATCCACTGTTTGTTTACTTTGCACAAGCTTGCTCCAAATCCTGCTTACTGATAATTCATTCAAAAATTCATCCATAAACCCAAATCTCAAAAATTTAAAAACATTTGGATTGTTCATTTCCTCCAACAGGATTGCAAAGGGATCTTCTAAAATATGCACAAAACAATCATGTTTCACTCCTTCCACTGCATTTTTACTTTCAAGTGATTCAACTTGTTGACTTCTATTGAAAATTTGATAGATTTGTTGAGAAGTCTGGTAGTAAGAATTTGAGTCATAAGGTGACCATGGCTGGAGAACATCATCTGGTGTAAAAAGACTCATATTTGATACAGACATTGATTTATTGCAGTCCACTATTATTCGCAAATTCTGATTGTAAAACCTTTCCAGATAATGTGTCTTGGGATCATGAATTATATGAAAGAACGTTTCCTTTTCAGGAGTCGAGACATAAGAGCAAGCTTTCTCTACAAGAGTTTTTTCGTTGCTTGGAGTCTCCATAGGTGAAGTTTCAAAATCTTCATCCATGTCTAGGTCACTTAGAAATAGGATCACTACGTCATTTTCAAGGGAAGAAAGGCAACCTTGAAATACTTTGTCTTACTCGAAATACTGTTGAACATCTACATTATTCTCAGGAGAAGTAAAATGAATTTTAACAACAATTTTTTCATCAGCTTTTTCTTTGATCTGGTGGTTAAGAACAGGTTGTAACTCCGAATTGGAATATCCTTTCAAGTAATCGGCTATATGATCATTTAGTGCATGTGTGTGTTGTTGGTCATCCTTACTGATAACAATTTCCTCATGTGAAG
>SNQJ01S0181676.1:0-19239 GCA_010110895.2 Picea sitchensis
TGTGTTTTCTCCTTTTGTCATTTGGGCTGTAAGCCGAAATCCTGTAAGAAACAACATGAAGAGTATCAGGTCATCAAGATGTATCAGATTCGATGTGTTGAAAAATTTCATATCTCTACTTCTAGGAACTCACTAACCTATTTTATTTGTGATGAAAGTGAACTTACCGAAAGGCTATAAAAATAGAAAACACAAACCGGTATATACAATGGATATTTGGGACTCATTTATTGCATATAGTGCTTTAAATAACGCTCGTTGACAGGGGCATTGAGGATTTTACCGTCCAAATTCTCTAACAGAAATGAATTCTTCCCTTCAGAAGATGAGACTTTGAACGATCCATACCATATATGGTCAAATTTACCATGTTTTGTCGAGTCTTCCCTCCTAGCATCCCATTTCAAAACCAAATCGCCAAGGAGGAACTCTTTGTTTTTGGCCTTATGATCGAACATTTCTTTCATGTTGTCTTGGTATTTCTACAACCTTTCGTCCACTTCAGCCCTGTGTTGTTGAACTTCAATCAGCTGATTTATTCTCCTTGTGACATGGTTTGGTTCTTCTTTCTCATCTTGCCAGAGCTTCATTACAGGAAGCGCTAGATTTATAGGGAATACCACATCAGTCCCATATACCATTTGGAAAGGCGAAGTACCAATAGATTTCTTCGTACCTATCCGATTTACCCACAAAGCGTACTTGAGATGCACGTGCCAAGATTTTTTGTTTTCGCTCGGCACTTTCTTAATTATGGTAATTAAAATTTTATTTGACGATTCAGCTAACCCATTTCCTTGAGGGTAATATGTGGTGGAGTGGCCCAATATGTTGTTGTATTTTTGGCAGAAACTAACCATTGCCATAGACTTGAATGCCTGGGAATTGTCTATGATTATCTTTCAGGGACAGCTGAATCTAGAAAGTATGTTCTCTTCCAGGAAATCTATTACCACTGAATTAGTCGCCTTTCTGGTCAGAATATCCTCCACCCATTTTGTGAAGTAATCTGTAGCAGTGAGGATCCATTTGTGTTGAGCACTGGAATGTGGGTTGATTTCGCCTATGAAATCTAACCCCCATTGTTGAAATGTGGCTTTGGTTTTGACAGGAACCAGAGGTAGCACTGGAAGCTTATGTTTGCCCACGAACAACTGGCAAGGGTTACAGGCTCTGACTTTGGTGTTGACATCTGAGAATAGTTTGGTCCAATAATATCCTGCCCTTAGGATTTTATAAGTTGTTTCCATCCAGGTGTGATGCCCTCTGCATACTCCTTCATGAAATTCGTTTATGACCCCCTTTGTTTATGATTCTACTAAAAAAAACAGTAGGAAGCCTAATGGGTTCCAGTACAATTGGCTTCCAGATATACAGTACTTCACTGCATGCATCTTCAGTTTCCTAGATTTAGTTGGAGACAGATCGCTAGAGAATTTCAGGGTTAGTAGGTAGGACACTATGTCTTTATACCAGTCCGATAAAGAAAAATTCTCTTTAATTCTGGTTGGAGATATTTGGTCATCGAGCTCCTTTACGTCCCCACATCCTTGATATCCCTGCAGGTTATTCATTTCGAGTGCTCTGAAATTTGATTCAGCTAAGAGCTTAGCCAAACCCTGTCCTTTTACTAATTTCGTCAGTTTCACCTCTAGATCGAATTCTTGAATTTTAGCAAGCCACCGACCCCTCTTCCCATCGTTGTTGGGATGAACCAATATATATTTTACAGAACTGGTGGGCACGTATGCAATTACCTTGGAGTGTAGCACATAGGTTCTAAAATCCTTCAACGCCTTCACCATAGCATACGATTGCTTTTCCATTATATCATATCTCAATTCAACGTCTCCAATAATTTTACTAAAAAACGCTATTGGTTGTTTGAAACCTTCTTCATTCTTCTGGAGGAGTACTGTCGCCACTGTGTATTCGGAGACGAACGAGAAAATCAGGAATTTTTTAGATAATCAGGGCTTGCCGGTACGGGTGCTTTGCTGATAAATTTCTTGATACATGCAAAAGACGCTTTATCTTTCATCGTCCATTTCACTTCGTTGTTCTTCTTTAGCATATATGTGATCAATTTCACAATTTCAGCAAAGTTTGGGACAAATCTTCTCAAAAAAATTATTTTTCCTAATAATGACTGAATCTCTTTTACATTTCTAAGAATATTTATGGTGTCTATATCTTCTACCCTTTTAGGGTCGATTTTAATTCTGTCTCAAGACACAATGTGGCCCAAGAGTTTACCTTCTTACATCGCAAAGTGAGACTTCTTGGGGTTTAAGGACAAACCAAATTTTCGACATTTCTCGAACGTTTGCTTCAGATGTATCAGATGGTCTTCATCGGATTTAGAAAAAATAGTTAGATTTTCAAGGTAGATAACCAAGAATTTATCTCTTTCACCGACGAAAGCGATATCCATAGTGCGCTGGAAGGTAGCACCTACATTCATCAGACCAAAAGGAATTTTTTCATACATAAATGTGCCCCAAGGGGTGGTGAAAGTTGTATTTTCTTTATCATGCTCGTTGACAGCAATTTGATTGTAACTGGAAAATCCATCGATCATCGACATCCTATTTGCCCCAACTAATTTTTCCAAAACGTGATCCATTTTGGGTAGAGGATAGTTGTCTTTGAGAGAGGACTTATTTAGATTTCTAAAGTCTACACACAGTCTGATCTCCCCACTCTTCTTTCTAACTGGGACTAGGTTCACCACCCAGTCAGAGTACCTAAGAGGTACAATTATTTTTGCGTCTAAAATTTTTTTCACTTCTTTTTCGACCACATGCAGTAAAATGGGGTTGATTTGTCTAAGTTTCTGCCTGAAAGGTTTAACACCATGTTTCAAAGGTATCTTGTGCTCAATAACGGAGGTGTCGTAGGTTCTCATCTCATCGTAATACCATGCAAAAACATCTTTATACCGGCTGATTAAATCTATATATTGTCGTTTTATCTCAGGAGGAAGATATTTTGATAGTTTCACTATCCTAGATTCATTGGCAGTGCCTACATCACAGTCTTCGACCTCCTCTGGTTGGGGTTGCAAGGTAGACTTCAGAGGCATGTCGTTCTGATCAAACAACCTTTCTAGAGGTATCAGACCCTTAGGGATCTAATTATTCTTTAACACTAGCATGCGATGGTTTGCGATTTTTTCTTGGAACACCTAAGGCTCCTCCCCCTCCTGCATAATACAGGAATGGTCATTTTGGTTTTCTTGGTCGATGTGGGTTTCGGCGAAATCATCTACCATTTCCAGGAACTTTTTTATCTGCTCATCATCTTCAAATACCTGCCAGTGTTGTATGTTGTTTGGTACGGAGGGTTTGTGCCTTATCTCTATGTGGTACTTTAGTTTGAACGTGGTAGGGGGTGCAAAGGTAGAGGCTGCTTTGGCCAACGAATCGTCTTGCGGATTTTCTACGCGTGGGATGAAATGAACATTTACTGATGAAAATAAATTTTCCATTAGGTCCCAAGCACAATTTTTGTAAGACCTCAGTATTGGGTATTTGGTCTGGTACTGCCGATTCACCTGTTTCACAATCAACTCTGCATCTCCATAGACTTCTAGGTTCCTTATGTTTAGCTTCTTGGCAACTTCTAGTCCCAAAACTAGAGCTTCATACTCGCATACTTTATTTGCGTATTCTATGTCCCACTGAAGCCTATAAGCGAAGGGGATAACAAATTCATTTTCAGGCACTACAAAAATCACTCCCGCACCTGCTCCTTCACACGACGAAGCACCATCAAAAAAAAAATTCCAAGTTCCAGTGCTATACACATTTTTATCTGTCACTTCCGATTTATTTTCATCTAGACAGTTTTCTTCTACACAATCACTTACACTATCATCAAAAGATAATATAAAATTTCCCAGATCTTGATCGACGACATAAACAGGGTAATTGTTAGGATTATGTGGATCGCTTACTGTATACGCTAACTGTGTTTCCCTGTACAACTGAGTGAACTGACCGCCAAAAATAGGGATAGTGGCATATGTCATATCTAGCTGAAGATATCCTTCGAGCTTGGCTCCCCAAGATCTATATAATAACAAACCATACTTGGGGGGTATATCAGTGATAACTACATCCATTAGGATTCTTTTCACTGGAACCTGGGTGAGAGTGACTACTAAATATTTGATCATGCCCATGCACTTAACACTCCTTGAATCGAACGAGTAAAGATCTCCATATGGCCTGGTGATTTCAAGGCCCAATCTATCCATAATAGATTTTGGGATCACATTATGAGAGGCTCCAAAGTCTAGCATGCAATTATGCAGCAGTCGATCATGCACGTTCAAGGTGATGTAGAAGGGGCCGACGGTGTCCCTTGCCCCTTCAAAATGTGGACCAAAAGTGATGTTAGTCTTATCGTCCTCCAAATTTATTACGTCAGACTAATTCTCTAAATCTGAAAAGTTTATCATTTTGGTTATTTGTTTTTGGTACACAGGGTTCTTAGCCAACTCGACTAAAGGTATCGGTATTTCGATCTTACTTATCTCATTTTCTAGGCTAAAACCCCACACAACTCTATCCATTTCTTTGGTCGAAACATCAGACTCCTTATTTTCCAACTTATTTGTTTGCATTGTTTTATTTTTGGTGCTTGTGGTTCCCGGTGTCCGCACTTCAGTTGTCTTGGTTCTTCTCGCTTGGATCTCAGTCTCTTTTATTTTGGTATTCTGTGAGTTTTCCCCGTTTACTTTATCATTTTGGTACGTCTCAGTCTCTTTCGGGGTGGGCTCGTATGTTTCACCTCTGGGAAAAAAATTCTTGGGTTGAGCAGTCGACACAAGTTTGTTTTTAGGCCTCAGATTGTACTTATGTTGGAGCTCAGCCATTATGGTGTCATCCATTTCGTGATAAGAGGGATCATTTGCGTTGTTCAGGTTATTATCTTCACCCGATGATTGTTCAATGTTTATAGACCTCTCATAATCTTCTTTCGTTAAATGAGGTTGTATACAGTCATCACCTAAATTGTTTACGCCTTCTTCCAAATCCTCGAACTCTTGTATATCATTTCCTCCAATAGAATTTTCATTTTTTAGAAGTGTTTGAATTTTTTGATCTTCATTTTTAATCTGACTTTGTTGAATCTGAGGATTGGGGTTTCTCCTGAATTCTCTCTTAATGAATTGATCAGCTTTGGATTGGTCTAGCTCCATTCTTGATATTTTTTTTTATAGCTCCTTTATTATCCTAGCCATGTCATCCATTTTGTCATCTGAGGACCTTCTAGATCCAGAGGGACCCGCTTGTTCTCTAAAATGTTTGGTTTCCCTGTTTCCCATTTCGATTTTCATTTTTAATTTACCCGAAGCCATCATCTTTGACTCAATTTACATAGAGTCATCTTGCATTCGGGTTAAGTCAGCCCCTCTCCTTTCTCTTAATAGTAGAGCGAAATCGGGTTTGAAAGCTCCTGTGAAAGTTACTTTGGCTGTGGGTTGGGATGGTTTAACTTCAACAGGGATCTTATTGTACAACTTGTTAAATCTCTGGATAAATTCCATAACCGTTTCTGATCCCTTTTTCTTTAAAGACTCGAACTCGGTCAAATAGTATAAATTATCCTTTCTTTCGCCCCCATTGCCTGAGAAAAAGGTCTTCTAGGGCATCATAGGATAATATTGAACCTGGGGGTAGGCTCTGAAACCAAGTTCTTACATGTCCTTAGAAAGTTTGGACGAACAAACAGGAATACACGTCCTCATGTTAGAGACCTAGAATATCAGTGAATTGATCAAAGAAGTTGATGTGCTCGACAACGGTTAGATATCCTTCTCCTATGAACTTGGGCAAGTTTTTCAGATAGTTTTCTGGTAAATCATAGAGGGGTACTGGAACGACCAAGGGGGCGTATCTAGCAGCTACCTTGGTGAAAACCCTGGGGAGCGGTTGTTGGCCTTGACCTCCTACTCCTCCTGCTCCTCCTCTGGCGGAGGCCATGGATAACCTAGGAGAGGAAATCGATGCGTTATAAAGAGGGTTGGAGAATATGTATAGTGACTCTCTAGCTTCCCCGAGGTGGAGGGGGATAAATTCGGAGAACTTTTTATCAGGGGAGGTGAAAGCTGGGAAAGGGAGAGAGGGTATACAGGGACTCGGTTCCTATGATTTGTAGGATACGTAAATGGGAGAACTCACTGGTGTCAAATCTAAGTGTGTGGTACCTTCTTCAAAGCCTCGAGTGGTAGAGAAGTTTGTATCGAGAGTTGATGGGATATTAATAGGGATGAGATTTATAACAGACGTATCACCCCTACTAACGTAAGAGGTAGTCGGAGAGGTTTCAGCCTTGAACTCGAGTAGGATCAGCTCAGGGTTTAGGGTCTCGGCTTCGATAGTACTGTCCGAAGTTTCTTTGAGAGAAATTTCTCCCGAGGATGAAGGTTCAAGAGGGATCTTAACTTTGGACTGAGTAGACTTGGGTTGGTAAACAACAGTTTTTTGTTTGAAGAGGCCCCTTGGTTTTAGTATTTTTTCAGGGTCGGAAACTGGCACGGTCTGTTTAGCATCTGGGTTTTGTCTGGTGTTTTTTCTAACGGATTCCAGCTTTCTTAAAAGTGGAGTCGCCAAGTGAAAGATGAATTTTTATCCTTAACAAGGTGTTTGTTCTTTGTTCACTATCAAAAAATGAAACTTGGAAATGTCGTTCTCTCGGGGGAAAGTGACTACAATTCTCCGTCCCCGACAATGGCACCAAAAAGATGTTGTCCCATAGTCTGTACTTAAGGCTATAAGGTATAGAGTCTAGGCATCCCGAAGTGAGTGAGTAATAAAAAGGGAAAGAACAAACTTCAGGGAAAGAATCTATGGTTTATATATGAGTTGTCTTTGTCTAGCTTCCAAATTTTCTTGGATGTTGATATCCCATTCAATGGTTGCCCATGAACATTCGAGCTATGCCTGGGTGATGGTAGTCTTAAGTGTAGTATCGAAAAGATTCAAAGTGATGCTATTTTGTTCTGATAGGCCGGGTTCAATGTTGGGTTGTCTTACAACGAGTACAGTCATGGAAAAACAGAGATTTGAAGGGGGTTGACGTTTAAAAGGCTATTTCAATTTTAGATTACACAAGAAAGATTTCTTAGATTCGAACTAATAGTATAACAAAGCCAAAGGCCTTTTTCCCATAACTGAGTTAACTTTGAAAAATCATGCATGGAACGTAAGAAAAAATTAAGCTGTCGACAATGCAAGGCTCCAAGCAAGGGAGAATCTCACCCTGTGACAAAAGAAGAAAATAGACAAGAAAACACTTTGACAAAGCATAAAATATAGAGATCTAAGTAATTCACAGGTCTTGTACCTGCTGATATCCGATACAGAGGAAAAACTGCAAATGATTAGAAGACTAGACAATTGATCACCACAGTAGAAAGTTGCACTAAATTGCAGCTAAGCATTCGTCAAAGATATATATGAGAAATGAAAATGGACATGAGATAACAGAGAATAACACATAACTCAATCTTCACAAAATTTGGAATCTTTGGATTGCTTCTTCATTAATTTTGGCACAAGAAATCATCTATTACATTTCGCCCCAAAAGAAAAAGCCTCTGTTCCCTTTTCAAAATGTATATTTAAACAAACTTCTAAAGTTTTGAATTCCAATCATTCTAGAAACTTGTCAGTTACAAATGAAAAATTGAAGCGTTTCATTTCCTCATCTTTTGTCTTCCTTCATAAGGGTAGAGTACCTTCCTTTCTTTGCTCCTCTGGCTCTAGAAATATAAGGGAGTGACATATGTCATCATTTAACACTAGAAGCCTTCCCTTTCACCTGCTCAATGCAATTGACGCACCTTTCGATCAACTGGGCTATCAACCTGAAAGGCTCTGCTTGGTTGTTTGCCTCAAAGGTGTAACGATTCTTTGCCAATTGTGGCAATCTTTTTCCCAATTCTTTGCTTGCTAGCTTACTTGTGTTTGGCTTATTTGCACCGACTGGTGCATCTGCTCAAGGTCGTATCTGAGTCTCTCGATCTCCTACAGATTGGCTATTCTGGCTTGCTCGAGGATTTTGGTCACCTCATCCCTGGCATTTGATTCCGTCGTAGCCACCTTAGCTTCCAACTTACCGATCAAGAGGTTCTTTCGCTTAAGCTATGCCTTCAAAGTTCCAACTGAATACTGGTTGGCTATAGCATAAGCCCCCAGTGTTCCTGCTATCTCGTCGGTGAATTCTTCCTCTTCTACGGCCTTTCCTTCTATCAGGATTTTAAATCTTTTAGCCACTACGCCCACTTTTTGATACGATTCTTTTCGAAGAAAAATTCATTAGGAGGTAACTCTTCTATAGAAATGGGCATTAGTTCTTCCTTAAAAATCCATCCCGCATCGGGGTTCCCCTTTGTGAACTGTAAGGGTGTGATAGAAGCAATAGGACTGTCGATTTCCTTGGATGATTGTTTCGGGGTAGCATTCGTGGTTCGCTTGCTTGATATGAGTGATAGTGAGTCACCCACCCCTTACGAGGGTATCTCTTCTTGACTTTGGACCTGCTTTCTTGGTGTACCCTTTCCTGAGTTTCCTTCCTTTTGATCGGGGATTTCGGTTCCTTGTTCTGAGGTCCCAACTCCCCCTATTTTCTCTCGTTTTTCCTCCTTTTTAGGACTCGAGTCCTCTGAGCCTTTGGCTTCCATTTTTTGTGTAACCGAAAGCTTTGGGGTCTCGCCCTGTAAAACTTGGGGGAGGCAACTCCGCCGGTGCTCCTAGAATTTAAAGAAATCATCCATATCTCTGGGTGGCAAGGCTTGAATCGGACTTAGGAATTCAGAGTAGGACCTCGCACCTCGTAATATTTCATCATGAGGTGAATCCTCGTGTTCGTATTTCTTCAGGCCACAACTCGCTAGGTGATTACTCACAACCTTATTAGGGTCGTGCTTCTTGAACTCAATGTCCACCAATTTCATTTCTTCTAAGGTCGTAGCCTCAACTTTGGCATGGCCAAAATATAATAAAGAATATGCACCAATGTGAATGGGAAAGGGCGTCCATACCGTTTTTGATACTCCTTTGATCTCTTTGCTTATCCCACCGAGAACAGTTTGTCTGGCAATCATGTGACACACTAGCTTCTATGGCAAGAATAGTGGCAGAGCGTATGGGCGAACAGAGGTGCCAAAGACCCTGATGTATGAAAATTCCACTTCTATATACCAATCTGCCACGCTACTCAGGTTGGCCACTATGTTATCTGAAATCCTGGGAGGCGGATGGCCGAATATGGAGACATGCACTGGTACCATTACCCAATTGAAGATCTCGTAGACGAATTCTTTGGCTTTATCCTCCCAAAGCTCCGAGTGGTAGACATGAATAGGCTCTGTATTAGATGGAGCCCAGCTCCAGCTCATTAGTGGGAAAGGTGTCATGAAGAAAATAGTGTCCATGATGTAAGTAGACATAAAGAACGAAGTCGCTTTCCTACTTGCCTTCTACGCTCGGTATTCGGTAATTCGATTGGTCAGACTGTCAAAAAACAATTTGGCCCAGTTGAAAGAGAAACCCTCAACAACCATATGAATAAGAGGTACCCATGGGAGGAAAAAGTGAGTAGTTTCCTCCTTCCCATACAGCCTACAGGTCATCATCACTATATACTTGAATTGCGTCTCTAAGGAGCAGATTGAATAAATCCCATTAGAGTCAGCCCTGAATTTCGCAGGGTGCGAAACCCAATCTTTGATCAGATCGGATAAAATTTTCCCATACTGCTCACATTCCTTTTTCTTGAAACCCTCTAGGAATTCGATATTGTGAGTAAGGTTCGGTGTGGGTGACAATTTATACATTGCATGTAAATGCTCTGGTCTGAAGGTTCCAATTGTCACCCTCTGTTCGTTGATAATCGTCCTAGTTAGGATGTCCACATGGTCCAGTGCCCATCTAATCATATCATAATAGGGAAGAATTTGTTGCCTTGCCGCTATTTTTTGCATCTTTGCTTGAGCGACGATTTTGTATTTGGTGGACAAGTCATCCTTCTTGTTACCGTTGGAATCATCCGAACAATTTATCAACTCAGATTGCAGAATGTTGGAAATGTACGTCCATGTTTTGACAGAATTGATACTTCGGGGTAAGGTATCAGAAACAACATCTGAACCTTGACCTGAACTCTTGGCAGCTTCCTTGGGCACTTTTTCATGGAGCCATGATAGATAACCTTGCAACTAGATCCTTGTCGGAAAGATTGAAAACACAGACATAAGTTATCCTGGTGAAATGGCTCTGCACACAATAGAGATGAAAACTGAAATAATGAAAGAGAACCCCTTTGTCTTGATCATTTAAGCCTGTGTGATTCCTTGCTAACAGAAATGGTCAAATCGTTTAATAGAAAGATTTAGAAGTAAAACAAGATCTTACTATCCATCACCTCACTGAAATTCAAATAAATGCCATAAATGCTTGATGATTCGTGACCTGGAAAAACGTAGAAAATTTCAAAACTTCATCCATAAATTGTGTGTGTTAAAGGTTGTTTAAGGCATTAATTAATCTAGTTTATTTCTTTTAATTAAGTGCTCTTTAGTCGCTAATCCCTTTTTCGGCGTTCATCATATCGGATGACTTCGCTCCTAGCCTTTGAACCCTAAAGACCCGAAATCGCTATAGTGCGATTTAGTTGATTGTTTGTGATTTGACTTAAGCCTTTAGTTAATCCATGCTTAATTAATCAATATCACGACTTCCTGGATCGGAGTTACAAAGGTGCTTCTTTTTGGGGAAGCAATCGTTGAGTCACGAAATCACGATAATGATTAACTAAGGTTTAAAGTGACTTACTCTTGATACTAACCTGGGTAACTTTAAAACAACTTCGTGACTTCGCATGTCGGAGGTTTGAGAAACGTTCAACGTGTAACTCCCGAGAGCGAGAGTACGAGGTAATAAAAGGCGATAATCCTTGCTTAGTCATTTAGTAATGGTGATTAGAACTAAACTAGTTTTCGCCAGTTCGCATGTTGGGATACTGCGGCTTTAGTGGGTAGAATCATGAAATAAACGAAGTCTCAAAATCCATCTTTTTGGGCTTAAGTATAACATTTCACCTATTTAGAGAAGGTGGCTCCAATAGATGAGAAGTGGCTTATAAATCAAAATAAAATGTGTAATGTAATGTAAAGAAACAAAATTTAAGAAATGAATATCGAGCATTAATTAATGTCTATTCACACAACAACCTAGATTGATCTTAGCTTGAGATCTTTTAAGCACTAAGATATTTGCATCTCAATTTCTTTTTATGCCTCTTAGTGCTTAACTGATCTGGAATTAAGGATGATGTAATTTATTATAGAACTCAATATTACTTAGAGGTGTTCATGGATAGCTAAAATTTTATTATATAGATGTTTTTTTTTCCACAAACCATACAACTTTTATCTCAAGTAAGATTGAAATTATTGGGATATGTTGTGTGATGGATTCTTACCTAAGGTCATATGTTTCACTCCCCCACAAGTTTACCTCGGGATCCAACATGACTTGGCACATCCGATTCGCCTGGAAACTAAGGGTCATGCGGCACCACAACATTTCCAACTCAGTGGCTAAACCAAACCAAGAGTACTTCATTCGAACTACACCTCTTCACTCAAGGTCTACCCATAACTACGCCTTGAGCTACTTGATGAGTAAAACCTCAATGCTTAACTCCTTGTCACCAAGGAGCCCACCAAACCATGCACACTTCATTACAAGCACTTGGGTTCTTTAACACATATAGTTAACAGTTATATACTTATCCAAATATGTGAATCAAGAACAAGCAGCATACATACACATGAAAGAGACACAATTATGGTTGAGTGGCACCAGAGGTTCCTAATACACATAAAAATCTTCTTATTATACTTAGCCAAATATGTGAATCAAGAACAAGCAACATACATACACATGAAAGAGACACAAGTATGGTTGAGTTGCACCAGAGGTTCCTAAAACATGTAAAAAGATTTTTATTATACATGTTGTTACAATAGTGTACATTACAATGCATTGATACAAGAAGAGAGCACTTGGTTCATACATAAGACACAAGTTTTTCCAAGTTTCCTGACTTACCTCCATGTTGCCTCACATCCTTCTCATATTGTCATGGCAGATTCTATCTCACGTCCTCATCACAAGATTCATTCCCATCTCACGCACTTCCCAACGCCAAAGTCACTATGCCTACCAGACTTAGTCCAAAGAAAATTCTCCCCATCTCTGTCCAAAGATCCTCCTTAAGGAAACACAAGTCCTCCCATGTGGAGAGGCTTGTCTCCTTGAGGGAGATCACCCCTCTTTGACCGAATATTCCTTATATGCCTTGGGGATAATCTTGTCTAAGTGTCGTGTGTTTTTGGTTTGATTAGATCACTCCATATATATGTGACTCTCCTCAACAAACTATCACATCCCTTGGGTTAGTTTGAGATTACTCACCAAGTCACTCAGCCATACATCTCACTCAAGCATGATGCGAGCAACCGACATGTCGATTCATTGGGTCTTTATGTCCAACTCGTCTTCTTGCCTAGGTCAGCTTCATCTTCGTGCCTCTTGATTCATCCGTATGAAAACAACCTGGGATGGTGTACCCAACATGTCTACAAGGTAAGCATGCCCATTGGTCATGATCTGCAACAACGTGTGCGTTAAGGCACTAAGTTCACCCATCATGATCCCCAAGTGTGGAGCACATGTCCATATAAATCTTTGATCACCTCCTCAAGACACTTAGCCAAGTATGGCCTCCACAAGTGCATCCAACTTATCCAACTCATCACACACCTTCCCAACCGCAGATGCGCTCATCCATCTGAGTCACTTCAACAACCCCAACATTTGTGTCTTGTCTTCATCTATCCCATTCAAGTGGAGGTGTGCACACCCTCCTCGCCTAAGGACTTAAATCCTCCCCCACCAAAATTCATTTTCATCCTAACAACAAACACACAAAATGCATCGTCTCCAAGTATTTGCGTGAACTCATTCCCCCATAGCAAAAAAGTCTTCTAGAAACCCCAAGTTTCGTGCCAACTGGAAACCCTAAATTTATATCAAAGTGGAAACCCCAATTTTCCCTGTGAAATGGAAACCCCAATTTTCCAACTCACACTACAATCATCTGCAACTTTGTGCAACCAACCACATTGCTTTCTACTCAAAGTTGTATGCGACCAATCTATTCGCCACATTGGAAGGATGTCTCCTCCCCAAATCAATCTTGAATTCCCAAGTTGTCATTGTTCTTCTGTGACGATCACTCTCCATTCTGTTGTTGTTGCAACCTCAATAAAAAATTCAAAAATGTCTAAGTGTTGAACTATTGTGAACTTACTGTTGCACCCATACTTCAACCAGCTTTGTCATGTCTTTGCACAATGTTATAGCCTCAATTCTTGCATCGGTTGGGTAGCTAGTCCAACCATTGCATCTAGTTCTTGAAATTTGCATCTCCATGCCCAAACTTAGTATTTTCTATCTGCATATTTGTCACTCCATACAACTCTAAAGACTAAGACAAGTATCCGCCCTTATCTCAATATTGATGCCATCATCCATTATTCGTCAAGGAGGTCCTCCACAATTTCTAAGTGTTGCACTTCGAACCTATTGGTGCATCTATACTTCGACCTCTTATTCATTCTCATGTGCACTAACTCTCCAAGTGTTGAACTATCACGCTCATTCCTTGAGAATGCACAACATGCCCAAAGCTCACTTCCTTCCACAATTCATCCCATCTGCACAACAACCTCAGACAAAGGCAAAGGTCACCCCTCTCCTTTCCTCATTGTGAAGTCACCCCAAAACAAATTCATACATGGAAATTTGACTCCACTTCCCACCGCATGGTGCAGTTACCCAATCTAGTGCAACTCACACAATCTGTGCCACATCCAAGTCTGCGAAAATTCAAGGGAAATCACCATGCCTCTATTCTCTGCATGTCCAACCAACTCTACCCTTGAAACTCCAATTGTGATCAAGTCCACAAGTCTAACTTTCCTTGACTGAATTCTCCCTATCCCCTTCATTTGCGTCTTCAAATATGAAATGTCCCATGTACATCAAGAATTGCACATACAGACTGCTTTTTCCCCATTACTTCATTACCCATCCATGTTCTTGTGTCCACCTCTCCATGCCTTGAAATGGATAGACTTCACCCTCAACCATGTTGTCCAAAGAAAGAGAAATTCCCATGCCCAAGTAATATCTTCATGTTGCAATCTACATGTTCGCACAATCCTTAAAACTAAGGCAAGTCCTCAACTCGCTTGCTTCCACCGAGTCAACTCTCTACAACTCAACATCTGTGATGAGTGTGACCAATGTACCCACACTCATCAAATGTCCCAATGAAATTTCCAAAGTACTCCAAGTAGAATAAGTCACCTCAAAGAATTTCAATGCCTTGGCATGTTCGAGTAAATACTTCTTCCAACCTCAACCAACGACCCCCTCTAGATCTATGAGTTGTCACATAATCATCTGCAAGTCACCAAGGTATGCTCCACCTCATTCAATTCCCCATACCAAAGGCGAGAAAACACCACCCAAGTGACTTGGTCAACATTCTTCCCATTCAGGTTAACTATCAACAATTTCTCGGTTGACTTCTTTGTTGAATCCATCCATCACTTAGAAAAAAACTTCCTTGTACCTTTGCAAGTGTCCCATACTTTGGCACTATCATCATGACTATCAAACCATTACATGACCCAAAAAATATGTCTAAGGCACCAACAAACCAAGGTACCTCATCCATCCTCTCAAACTTGGCACGTTCTCTTCCTCTCTTCTTACTCCACCACAATGAGTCCTCCAATACATACCATCAAAGTGTTAGGAAACTCCTCAAGCCACCTCCACAACTACACCTAATTATTCCTAAGTCCACTACTCAACTCCTTCAAGAAGGTCTCCCCAAGGAATCCCAACTGCTACATGACTTCTTTGAAATTTTCACCACTTTATCCACCCTCAAGTCTGTCTTTTTTCATCGAGGAAAACGATTTCCCTTGAACCACCACGTCACCCGACTTCCATTCAAATAAATTATCGTAACTCTTAGGAAAGGAAAGAAATCAAAACCAACCATACCTTTTCCAACGTCATTCTCAATTGCACCCATGGTTTAAGTCTGTTTTCTTGGGCCTTCACTCACCCAAGCCACTGACTCTTCACACAAACTTTCCCAACTCAACTTCTGCAACTATACAACTGTTATAGTGTCTATGTTATTTCCCCAAGATAAGTCCATCTATCTTCTTAAAAAATGGCTAAGTTACAATATTGTGCAGGTTCAATTATACTCATCTTCTACCGAACTATCTCACCTTGGATATTCTCCACACCAAGGCACCAAGCTCACCCTCGCACAACTTTTTGAACCAATATGTTACCCCAATCCAACTTCTGCAAAGTCCGCCACTTCAAGTAGTGCAACAACTCGACTCGAAAAACATACTTGGTGATGCTCGGCACGGGGACATCATGGTGAAGTGTGCCCAAACTTCCCACGTCATGTCTATGACCCAAAACCTACGATCTTCAAAACTCAGTGATGTTGTTTTAGGTCGCACTAAGTTTCTGAACACCCATCTTTCCCAAGTGCCCCAACTCATCACATGGTCTCCTACCTTGTCCTAATTTTGCACAAGGGAGCACCCATTTTAAGGCAACCCAAAACTGCTTCACTTCACAATATTCAAACATCCAATAAATTATGTGATCAACCTCTGTGATCACTTATGTGGTCATTGTTGTGATCACTTCTTCAATCAACCCCTGTGATCACTTTTGTGGTAATTGTTTCGATCACTTCTACGATCAAAAAGATTTGATACAATTTTCCATGAAGGTGAAAGTGGTGAAGATCTCACCAAATTGTCTTCACAAGAACAATGTGCTATGATACCATATGTCATGCCCCCACAAGTATGTCTAGGGATCCAACACAACTTGGCACACCTAAGTCGACCGACAACTGAGGGTCGTGTGACACCATGACATTTCCAACTCGGTGGCTAAACCAAATAGAGAGTACTTTGTCTGGACTACACCTCTTCACTCAAGGTCTACCCATAACTATGCCTTGCCCCTCTTGGAGAGTCAAGCTTCAACACTTAACTCCTTGTCACCAAGGTGCCCACCCAATCGTGCACACTTCATGACAAACACTTGTGTTATTTAACATATATAATTAACAATTCTATACTTAGACAAATATGTGAATCAAGAACACGCAACATACACACACATTAAATAGACACAAGTATGGTTTGGCAGCACCAGAGGTGTCTAACACCCATACAAAGCTTCGTATTATAAATGATGTTACAACAATGTACAGTACAATGTGTTGATACAAGAAGAGAGCACTTGGCTCATACATAAGACATAATGTTTTCCAAGTCGCATGACTTACCTTCCTATTGTCTCACATCCTCATGATGTCGTGATCGAGTCTATCTCACATCCTCATCGCAAGAATCATCCCCATTGCATGCACTATCGAACTCCAAAGTCACTCTTCCTTCTAGACTCAGTCCAAAGAAAGTTTTCCCCAGATCTGTCCAAATATCCTCCTCAAGGTAGCACAATTTCTCCCATGTGGAGCAACTTGGCTCCTTTAGGAAGCTTTCCCCTCTTTGCCTAAATTTTCCTTAGATACCTTGGGGCTAATTTTTCCCAAAGTGTTGTCTTTTTTTGGCTTTCCTAGCTTGTTCCATATACATGTGACTCTGCTCAACGAAATGACATGTCACTTCATGTCAAACGGTCATGTCCCTTGAGTGAGGTTGATCCAACTCACCAAGTCACCCTGCCATGCATCTCACTCAAGCGCGATGTGCCCAACCAACTTTCTAGTTCATTAAGTCATCACACCCAACTCATCTGCTCGCTCGGATCAACCTCATCTTCGTGCCCCTTAAGCCATCCACACAACAACCCCCAAGGATGGCATTCCCAAGATGTCGGCAAGGTGAGTGTTCCCATTGTTCCTAATCCATGACGATGTGTGCCTTAAGGCACCAAGTTCACCCATTTTGATCCCCAAGTGTGGAGCACTCGTCCATATAAGTTTTGGCATGCCTCCTCAAGACAATTAGAGAAGTTTTCCCTCCAAAAGTGTGTCCAACTTATCCAACTCGTCACACACCTTCCCAACCGCAAGTGTGCTCGTCTGTCTAAGTCATTTAAGAAACCCCAACATCCATGTATCATATTTGTTTATGCTGGTCAAGCAGAAGTGCGCAAGCCCTCCTCACCGAAGGCCTTACAATATGTATATAGAGTGCATTGATATTAAAACCTAGTCTATTTTTAGTAAATCTATGGTAAATCCCTATGAATTTACAACTAAAACATATCCCAACTAAATCTGTTCCCCTTCCATTTTAGCACACTAATTGGAAAATTCTTGAGCTTGGTAGCAAAACTATAAATTTTCATAATGTCGACAGATATTTTGGAAAAAAAAATGTAGTTTTATTTTGTAATAAAAGATCAAATTTATTGATTTCTACAATAGATTTTATTTGATTTTGTATGCTTCTATTATAAAAGATCAAAATTTGTGGGATATGTCCTAAGGGATTCTTACATGGAGTAATATTTATAGTGTATTGAGATTAAAACCGAGGATAGTTGGGATAAACTCCTATCAATCTAATAATCTAGTTTTAAGAATTAGTAAAACTATAAATTTTCATAATAATAGCACATCTTCATGAATTTTCTCGATTTCTAGATTTTATTTAATTTGAGGGAAAAATGTAGTTTGATTTTGGAATAAAAAATCAAAATTATTGATTTCTAAAATAAACTTTATTTAATTTTTAAAAAATATATATAATTTGTATTGGAATAAAAAATCAAAATTGATGAGATATATTGTTTAGGAAATTCTTACCTACAATCATATATATATATATATATATATATATATTGCATTGAAATTAAACCAGCGTAGATTCATCTTAAACCAGGATCTATCAATCATTGAGAGGGATACAATTTCTTAAGATGTAAATTTTTTATTTATTATTTCATTCCATGTCAAGTTTTACACAATAAATATATATATATATATATATATATATATTAATTGAGTCAACTTTATTTTTTCTTTAATTGAGCCGACTTTATTTTTTTAATGTAGCGTTATCTAACATAACATTATATAACACTAACGCCTCAACATCTCCACCATACTGGACTGTATATAACCTCTCTACTCTCGGTGCATCCTCCATAGAGTACCTTGCTATTATAAAGTACCTCATTCATCCTCTCAAACATGGCACGTTATCGGCCTCACTGCTTGCTCCACCACGCTGAGTCCTCCAATGTACATCATCAAAGAGTTAGGAAACTCCTCAAGTGACCTCCACAACTGCACCAAAATGTGCCTAAGTCAACCACTACACTTGTCCAATAAGGTCACCCCAAGGAATCACCGCTGCTAAATGACTTCTTTCAAATATGCACCACTTGAGCCACCCTCAACTCTGTCTGTTTTCACCACGAAAATGGAATGCGCTTGAACCACCAATTCACTCGACTTCCCTTCAAAACAATTATCACAACTCTTAGGAAATGAAATAACTCAAAACCATCCATACATTTTCCATCGGCATTCTTGGTTGCACCCATGGTTTAATTCTATTTACCTGGGCCTGCACTCACCCAAGCCACTGACTCTCGACACAAACTCTCCCAAGTCACCTTTTGAAACTATAAAACTATTATAGCACCTTTTCTATGACCCTAGGTTGAGTACATTTGTCTTCTTCAAAATTGGATAAGTCACAAACTTGTGATGCATTCAATTCATCTCATTTTCCATCAAACTGTCTACCTGCACCTTAGCTATTCTCCACACAAAGGAAACAAGCTAACCCTTGCACAACCTGTCAAACCGATCCGTCACTGCAATCCAACTTCTGTGAAGTCTACCACTTCAAGTTGTGCAACAACTCAACTCAAAAAACATACTTGGCAATTCTCGGCATGGGGACATCTTAGTGAAGTGTGCCCAAACTTCCCACGTCATGTTTGCGACCCAAACCCTGTGATCTTCAAAAATATACGATGTTTCTCTAGGTCACCATTGTGCTACTTATATGTTTAGTATAATGCACTCATTAATTATCAATCTGGGATTCGTAATCAA
>SNQJ01S0181679.1:0-19239 GCA_010110895.2 Picea sitchensis
ATGTTACATATGAAATTTCCATTTTGTCATTTCTCTTTTTTAGTAGTTTAACTTATTTTGTTTTATAATTCATCTTCTAGGAGATGCTACTATGATCCCACAATGGGTCACTACTCAGTTGTACTTTTAAGTCCCATTGACCTACCTTTGAGGTGATTAGTGAACATTGATAAAATTATCATATCTTGGTATTCTTACATTTCCCTATTATTGGGTACTTTCATTCATAAAAAGAAAAACTCAAAAGCCAGGTATCCTAACATAAAAAAGGATCAAGAAAATTATTTCCAGTAAATCCATAATCATTCATTTGTAAAGAAAATATCCATTGCACCTTGAGAAGCTCCCCAAAGGAAAGAAACATGCCATACATTAAGTAAAATGGGGATCAAATTTTTTTGTAGTTATTTATAATATTCATTTAAAGGGAGGCACTACTTAGGTCTAGTTAATAATAAGTTGCTTATATGTCAGAATTTTGAGAAGATCAATAATTGCTACTTAGGTGGTGTTGACATTAATAATACACATGCTTGGTTTTAACATATCTTTATTGAAATGGTAAATATTAAAAGTGTTTCAAGGAATTTCCTTTGGACACCACTCTTTGTGAAGTTTGTTTTCCATATTCATTAGCAACCTACCCTAACCTAGCCACCACTCTAAACTATTATACTCCTAGCGCAATATCTCTAGGCCTCTCTCCTACTATCCTAAAAACTCACGTCCATCCTCAGGACTGTCTACCATTTGACTATCCTAAGATATTTTTCCAGCCCCAACCTACCTAACGTTGACCTATTTTCATACTAGCTCACCCTAGGATATCTCCCCTTTCATGCCTAGGCCATTATCTCCCTAACGCAAGGCCATTAACCCTATCTCCTAAACATATAGACACCCCACGACTACCTACAAAAACTCTTACTGGTGACTGTCCTGAAGTCTTAATTTAAGACCCTATTCCACTTTGACACACCCCTAAAAACAAACTCACACACCTCATAGTCACTCTACCTAAATCATCTCCCAAAATCTCCACCCAAAATCATAGTAAAACCTTCAATTATGACTGTATGAACATAGTCAGTCCTAGCCACATTTAATTTTTTTTTGACAGAGATAATTCATGGGGAACATAACCTACAATATGCATACATAAGCAACATTAAAAATCTTAACTTGTGTGCATTTGGAGGGGTTACATATCATTTGCATTTGCATATTTAGGACAAGTAGGACTGTTACATATTGAATTGAAGTCAAATAGACAGACCCAACTTTTGATATGTAATGAACTGAGAAGGATACTATTGGATTATTGGATTGACACATATGAAATGTTTTGTGGCTTTGAAATATTGATGTCTTGAAATGGATTTGATAAAAGTCATAGATACTTCAAAGAAACTTATTGTGCTCTATTAGGCAATTATGTATATAATTAAAACTTAGTCATTGATTGATATTAATAATTTGAATACTTGTGTTATTCTTGAGATTGAAAGCATCATCCTCTAGGCATTGTATACTAACACAAACACATGTGGAATTTGCACACTTAAGTGAATATCTTGTTGTCACATACATTTCCTTGAATCATTCATTGAATATCTTTTAGATGAGTTTACATGAAAGAGTGTTTCATTATTTCATTTTATGTATTTTTTGTCATATCATGGTCCATTTGAAATATGAGATATTTTCACTCTTTGATGTTTTCAGAAATAAAGAATCTATGTACACAGGTGAAAGATGGGCCCTCAGTAGGCAAAGTTGCCATTGGTGGGTTGTTTAATCCAGTGAACCATGAAGGAAAACATGTAATAGACTGTGATTTTATGGAAAAGTGGACACCAATCTATTTTGGCTCTACTCACTATACTGATATTTGCTTGGATGAAATTTAGAAAATGGTTGTTGAAATTGGTAAAATGAGTATGTTATTAACTCTTTCAATAATCTAGGTTCAACATTGATTTATCATGAAATAAAATTATTTTCCTTGCATGAAAAAATGTTATGGGGATATTGGAAAGTAGTAATCATAGTTCAGAATTGTTTTTTAGCCTAATTGTATATGAAAATTGTGAAATATTCAAATTGACTCTAGATAGATTATTTGTATAACTACAAAATGGGCATATTTTAAGTTAATACATTTCATAAGATTTATGTGTTTCTTATTAATATGCACATTGTACATAGCCATGCCTTCAATTGTTATTTCCATCTTGATGAGATATGTATTAAAATTGGTCATATGTTGGATGTGATTATCAACCTCCTAAGGCCTATATCAGGCTAACTATCTTCTTTACATGTCGTTGTAGCTTCTAAATTTCAGCTTTGTGTTCCCTAGATTTTTCTCTTAGGCATTGATTTTCCACATCTAACTGGAATTCCTTTGATTTAATAGTGCCCAACTACTTTGTAAGGGAGGTTTTCTACTGTGAAAGCTTCTCCACCCAATGCTCTAGATTCACCTTCGATAATTTGAGGCTCGATATTAAATCCCCTTGCATGGATTGAGACTCATCACAATGGTGCTTACATATAGAAATGACAAGGTAAATTGGATCACCGACATTGACCATTAGGGGGTTGAATCCAGTGCCATCTCCCAAGTACATAATGAAAGTGTTATCTCTCCAAAGAAATCACTCCCTGACTGTAGAAGGGTGTAAGATTGATAACTTAAATAGATCAATAAACTACGGAGGAAAAAGGATCAAATCGGATGACATTATAAACTCACATCCATTTAGAAAGACATGGGTCACTTGAAAGAATAAGGCTTTCAACTATGTTTCTTGGAAGGTTTTAATCAATGTGTGAAAACATGGAGAAGACTCATTATGCTAGCAAGAAATACCTACACAAAGGAATATGCGAATGACAAGTAATGATAGGTAAGATACTTCTTCATACCAACAGAAACATATATAATATTTGTATATAGTAGATGTCCAGACATAATAAGTAAATACTTGCAGCTTAAGCTTATGAGTGCACTGTTAAGATGACAACTATCTGGCACTAAGACAAACATAAGAAACAATGTATATAAGTCTAATATACCAACGAAGAGATGGGATGACAACCTTCTTTCATTGAGTATACATAAAATTGGAAAGAAAGGATATGAAAACTAAACAAAAAAAGTGAAAGAAACTCGATGTCAAGATATTTTCATGGACATCTCCAAAGGATGAAATGTACAAGTCTTCAAGAATAGAACCACAGTCCTCAGACTATTTCCCCCCCTTTTGGTGTCTTAGAATTCTTAGGCTTTTATAGCTTTTACATCAAGGTTTCAATATCCTAATTTAATGGAACTGAAATACCAAAAATAAACATAATCAATTTGATATTTAGGCATAAATGATTCAATCTTATCATCATAAGTCGAATTTGACAACCTGGAGAATTATTTGGCAGCTTGCTGGTGAAAATCATAGATTTTGAAATCTGTCTTTGATGGCTGGGCGATTTCTATCAAGAATAAACATGCCATTTGGCTTCATTCCCTTACCATATTCCTTCAAAACTTGATGAAGAGGATGATATAGCTTCTGATAATTATTATCTTTAATTTGAGATCATTCCCACAAATTCTGGAAACGGAAAAACGCGATCTGGGCAAAAAGAAGACCGATCTGGACTCTTCAGATCTTTTGGTGTCTTACTAGTCGTGTATTTTGACTTTTAGCCACCGAAAGTCAGAGATTTCCAGTGGCTCATTACACTGTAAATTTCACATTTAGTCGTCGAAATATAACATTAACCTTTGGCCTATTTTTAGAGGTGAAATCCTCATTTTATTGAATTTATGTGGATTTGAGCCTTTCTCAAAACCTCTAAAACTTTAAGATTTAAAAATAAAATTATTATCTTTAATTTGAGATCATTCCCACATATTCTGGAAACGAAAAAATGTAATCTGGGCAGAAAGAAGACCGATCTGGAATCTTCAGAGCTTTCAATAGCTTACTAGTCATGTATTTTGCCTTTTAGCTGCCGAAAGTCAAAGCTTTTCGGCGGCTCATTAAAATGTAAATTTCACATTTAGCTGCCGAAAGGTAAAACTAACCTTTGGCCTATTTTTAGAGGTGAAATCCTCATTTAATTGAATTTATGTGAATTTGAGCCTTCCTCAAAACCTCTAAAACTTTAAGATTTAAAAATAAATTTTCTACCTAATGATCCTCTTATCATGTGATTTGGGAAATATTAGGAAGTGATTTTTTATTGCTAATGGAACCCCGACATTATTCCTATGTGAATGGCATATTTAAAAAAAAAAAAACCCAACATTAGTCGCTCTAGCGATGAATAGGTTCGTTGCTTGTATAGACATTTGGTCGCTTGACTAAGTTTTCTAGGGTTGTCTTGGTCGCTTTTGCGACTAATGTTAGTCAGGTTAGTCATTAGACCAACTAACATTAGTCGCTAGACCGACTAATTATGGTCACTAGAGTGACGAAGGTTATGTTTTCCTTAGATATGCTAGCAAGGCTTGCGACTAAAGTGGGTCATTAGACCGATTAACATTAGTCACTAGACCAACTAATTATGGTCGCTAGAGTGACCAAGGTTATGCTTTCCTTAGAGATGCTAGCAAGGCTTGTGACTAAAGTGGGTTGCTAGATCGACTAATCTTGGTGGATGGACTAACGAATGTCAACTTTTTCCTATTGTGTATATGCTTCTTTCCCTGGTCGCTAGACCAGTGAAGATCCATGTGTAGTCTCTAGACCAACGAATCTATTCTGACGAAAAAAAAAATCATCTTGGTCGCAACAATGACCCTATTCTAATGAAACTTTGTTGCAAAAACGTTCAAATTTAGTAGTGTGCTAAGTTATGAGTATTGTGACTAGCGCCATCAGAAAAATAAAGGAAGGGTAGCGAAGACACTAACATCTGGAAACCAATCACAACACAAGGTATGCAGCTGAGGGTCGAAACCAAACAATGAAAAAACACACAAGAGTATGATACACTAAAATTACAAGCACTCATGAAAAAATGAATTAAGCATAGTACTTTTTTAAGTAAAGACCATTTTGGGGTTCACTCAAAGGGATTCCATCATAATCAACTAGCTCATAAGCTCCCTTCTCCAACACACATTTGACAATGTAAGGACCTCACTGCATGGCTTCGAATTTACCGACCCCTAGAAAAGCATGATCCTGTTCGTAAAGGAGAACAAGATCACCCTCAGAAAAAACATGTGGCTTGACATGTTTGTCGTATTGTGATTTAATACGTTTATTCTAGGTTTCAATAACTAGGGCGGCATCATGATGAGTTTCATCTATTTTCATTAAATACAAAAGACGTTCTTCTTCGGCAAAGGTATTGGGGAGAAGTTCAACGACTAGTTTCAAAGACGGTAATTCACATTCAATCGGTAAGACAGCCTCGATACCATAAACTAGCTGGAAAGGTGTAAATATCATGGAAGACTTGACAGATGTTTGATATTCCCATAATGCTGAGAGCAACATCGTGTGCTATCTTGTCTTATGAATTCCTATCATCTGTCAAAGCATAGTAATGAGAACTTTGTCGATTGCTTCAACCTATTCATTGGCCTATGGGTAACAGGGGGTTGAGTTTTCATGGAGAAGACCCAACTTTTCCGTAAGTTTAGACATCATAAAATTTTGAAAATGGCTACCATGATCAGTAGCGATAGCTTGAGGAATACCAAACCGAGTAACGATGTGATTGAATATGAACAATGCTGCATTTTTCCCAGTGTTATCAAATGTAGGCATCACCTTGGCCCATTTAGTGAAGTAATCCATAGCTACAATCATGTATCCATGCCCTTCGACCGAGTGAGGGTTACATGTAATGAAGTCAATGTCCCATTTGGAAAATGGACCAACATAAACTATAAGATGTAAGGGAGCAGGATGAGATCTTATCTTGTTATTATAAGTTTGGCAAGCATGGCATTTCTGAATAGCAGTGATGCAATCCTTAAATAAAGAAGGCCAGAAATAACCCACTCTTAAGATCCTTTGGGAAGTGGCATACCCAGACATATGAATGCCACATGCTCTAGAGTGACAGTCGTTCAAAGCTTTCTCAGCTTTATCCTAAGCGAGACATCGTCTAAAAATGGAATCAACACCATGGCAGTAAAGAGTATCACCTAGAATGATGTATTGACGGGCTTGATATCATATGCGACAATGATCTGTACTAGATAGATCGGGCCAAAAAGTTTGAGTCTGGAGATAGATGATGATATCTCTATATCATAGGTCATCATAACTTATTAGAAAAAGGGATTCGCCAGGAAAGAAATTCTCTACCACATTTTGTGTCTCAGTGGAGGGAAGGTCACATATCAATTCAGAGAACACCAAATATTTCTTAGACTTAGCGCGTTCAAACTCTAAGTCAAACTCTCGGAGAATCACTATCCACTTGGAGTACCTTCCCCCTAGAAATTGTCGCGTAAGTATGTGTTTCATAGGGTTGCAATAAGAAATAAAAGTGGTTCTGCGTAATAAGATATAATGATGAAAACGTTGGACAACTTGCACAACTACCAAGGCCAGCTTCTCCACATGTAGGTATTTGGTCTCGATAGTCGTAAGACTCCGGCTCAAATAGTATATCACTTGTTCATCATGCGAGTCATCCTCTTGGACTAATACCATGGAAATGGTAGAGTCCAAGGAAGCTAAATAGAGGAAGTAATCCTGACTATAGTTAGGGGGAAATAGTAATGGTGTATGGGTTAAGGCAAGTTTCAAATCTTTAAAGGATTTGTCTGCAATATCGGGTAAATAATTTCGTCAGTTCAACATAATTGGGGATGAAACGACGCGAAAATTTTGCCTTCCCTTGCAAACTTTGGAGTTGGTGTAAAGTGGAAGGAGGATGTACATTAAGGATAGCCTCAACCTTCAAAGGGTCTACTCAAATCTTGTGTATCGACACAATAAAACCAAGAAAATGGTCGGACTCCACACAAAAAATGCATTTATGCAGGTTTAAGTGGATATGATAATAACGACAACATGGGAAAATGGCCCTCAAATGTGTTGGGTGATCTTGACGACGCATGGAATGTATCAATAGATCATCAATATAGGGTTGCACAATGTTTTTAATATCATGGAAAGTATAATACATAGCACACTGAAAAGTCGTGCCAGCGTTCTTGAGACCAAAGGGTAATTTTCGGTAAGGAAAGGTTCCCCAAGGGAAAATGAAAGCGGTCTTGTGTTTGTCCGTGGGTAGAATATTAATATGATTATAACCAGAGAAACCATCCATTAAAGAGAATATTTCACTGTTAGCACAATCGTCGACAATTTGGTCAATGAAAGGGGTCGGGTAATTTTCCTTAGGACAAGCCTTATTTATGTCCCTATAATCTACACAGACACAGATGGTACCTTGTTTCTTATTCACCAAAACTAGATTGGATACCCAATCAGTCAAATCCATGGGATAAATAAAGTTGGCATTAAGAAATTTTTCAACTTCAAGCTTGATAGAAACAACTTTGCATGGGTGCACTGGGTGAAGTCTTTGTCGAACAGGTTTAGCATCTAGGTATATCTTAATCTCATGGACAATGATATCAAGATTGTTACCTAGCATCTCTTTGTAAATCCAAGAAAAAATGTCACATAACTCTTGGAAAAGGGTTTTATACTTGTGGACCTCATCAGTAGAACAAGAGGCTCCAATATGAACATTCTCCATGACTCTGGGTTTAGTGGATATATCGAGAGGGATGGTAGGTGAAATTTTTCTCAAGTTCCCTTCATATAAAACATCATGTGATGACTCAGGAACTGAAAAAATAACAACAATGATCGACAGAGTCGAAATCCCTCGGTAACTCTCGATGGTGTCATGTTCTAGGAAGAGAATGGAGTGGTGATGCCATTCGTCCCAGGGAGTGTCTTCCATAGACATGACTGACATGATCATATAATCCGTAGGAACAATCACATGAAACAAATCGGGAGATGAATTAGAGAGACAAGGAGAGGAAAGGGTTATATATTGAATAGCTTGGTAAGTGGATTCGACCAGACTTAAAGGCATCCAGTTTCCATAATGGAGGTAATCACCAGGGTTAGGTACTACCCATGGGTCATATGATTCATAGGTTTCATGAACAATGGTGGATATCATGTTAATAGAGACAAGAAAAAGGGGGAGAAATATCAGGTGGTGGGATTGGAAATGTACCCATCAAAGTAGAATCTTTCAAAAGACCCATTCTGACATTATCGTAACCAAGGGGTGTCTTCGAAATGAAGGGAACGTTAATAGTATGGGAATAGGAATTAAATAAGTCCAGTTGTTCAATAGTAACAACCTTTCCTTGGTGCGGGAAACGTAACACACAGAAAAGGGTAGACACAATTTCACGCATGGAATCAATCCAGCTACAGCCAAGTAAAAGGTTATAATCAAGAGGTGCATCGAAGACCTCAACCTCAACATTGAGTGACTTTCCTTCCAACGTAATAGACAACAAGGTAAGAACAACATAGGGTTTAAATCATGTACCATTGAAGGCCTTAAGTGTATTGTGTGATTCAGTGAGGGTAGGAGATCCAATGGCTTTCCAACAACTGACGGACATGACGCAAGTCGAGGCCCCTTCATCAATAATAGTTCTATAGATATTCTTGTTTTCAAGAACAACTTGGATCTGAAATGCTAGCTGAGTAGGGAGCCTTGGAACGTGATATTCCAATTCAAATATTATGATATTAGTATCTGTGGGGTCAATTCCACCAATGGATTTTAACAGTGCCTTCCGTTGAGCAGGGCAACTTTGAAGGACTTCAAGAGCTGACATCATAGAGGGTGATTTCACAATATCTTCTACAATATTGTAGTTTTATGCAGCATGAGTGTGAGGGTTGAATGTAGACTTTCAAACAATGCCCTTGGGAGGAGGGCGAAGAACTGTATCAAGACCCGGTCTTTCGAGATGAATAGGATTGTTGGGAGGTGAAGTTGAGGGAGAAGGTTGAACCAATGAAGGTGGTATATCATCAACTTTCTCTTTTAATGGAGAGTAATCCTTGGCTCGAGTTGTGATTGCAACTTCATTCTTTTTAGAATCGCCAGTACACATAAGAACATAGGATGAGGTAGAAGGATAATTTTGGTCATGAATGACCAGTTGAACTTGCTGTTGAGAAGGGAAATGTTGCGAAAAAATGATAGGTGTAGGAGGTTTTTTGCTCCCTTGGAGGAAATTAGTAACCTTGGTGCATCTTGGACAATATTTCATGTAATGATCGTCACCACAAATCAATAAGGGGTAACGAGTTTTAAGTTTATCTTTCTCATCAGCGGTTTGTGTCTTGGCTTTATCAGATTGTGGATTATTATTATTGTCCTCCTTGTTCTTACCCTTCCCTTGATTTTTATTTTGATTCTTTCCAGTAGGTGTGGATTGAATAGAATTAACATCAACAATCTTAGGTATGGTGGGAGGAGTAGGAGTAGGAGCATTTTGCACATTAGAATTATTAGATTTGGGATTGGTGTGACTGACGTGTGTGGACAGGGCCTCATCATGAAAGTGTCAATCACACCATCATCAACATGATAAGCTGCTGTAGGTTTTGGGGTATGGTTTGTGGAAGGACGAGGAGTGTCAGGGGTCATACAATAAAGTGTTCTCGTTTGCAAATAAACGAGATCAAGATACTGAGCATGACTAATTGCATGCTCTTCAGTGACAACACCACCCATGAAGACATCATGAGAGATAGGTCCAATGAGTGATTTGGTAAACTATTCATCCAACAGTTGATCAGGGAGAGGAACTTTGATTAAACGTCTTCTCCTCCTCCACTCATGGATGTGATAAAAAATATGAGTGGACGAGGATTGCTTAAAAGAACTCAAAATTTCGGTTCCTGTCTCGTATCGTATTGGTAACTGGTAATGTTCCAAAAAGGCCATGGATAGGGTGTTAAAGTCATTGAAGAAACCTCGCAGTAACTCAATGTACCATTTTGTTTCCAAACCCATGAGAGTTCATTGGAAAAGTCGTAATCTGATAGAGTCATCCATCAAGGAGTTGGATGAACATCATAGATGAAAAGTCATAACATGATTATTCAGATCTTCTCCTTATTGACCATCAAATTTAGGAATGTCGGATAGTAACTTGGTCGGTATGACGGGACAATACGGAGAATATAAGATAGGATCATTCAAAATCCTAGACAGGTCAGGTAAATCCAAAGTGTCTAGAAAAGGAAACTATTGATTCACTTGTGGAAACTAGTAGTTTTAAGGGGGGAGCCCTATAGGTATACTGGTAGGACCATAAGTAGTCTGCAAATAATTAGATAGTCCTGACATATTCATTTATGGAGGATTTGGAGGCATATAGCAAATAGGGTTGGGTTGATTAGAGATGTTCCCTTGGATAGGAACACTAGATTGAATGTTTGGACCCCAAGTGGGATTCAAAGAACCCAAATATGATTGAACGAGGTTGGGGGGTACAAAAGAGTTAACTTGAGGATGTTCCCCCCCAGCCGGTTGTAGATTTCCTTGGAATGGAAGTTTCCAAGGTAAATATGGTACCACAAGTGTGTTATGTCCATAAAGTGGGTTATGGATTCCAACCTGAGGTTTCCCCCCAATTTGAGGTTGTGCTCCAATCTCATGTTGCCCCACAAATTGAGGTTGTCGCCCAACTTGGGCTTGACCTCCAATAGGAATCTAGAAACCAGAAGTGATAGAAATATCAGTGCCTCCAAAAATATTGGAGCCACTAGGGCCATATCCTTCAAGCGGGGGTGGAGGAGGAACATACGACCCTTCAGAGAGAACCTAGGAAGGTGTAGGAACAAAACCAACAACATTATACCCAGGAGGAACAAAAATTCCAGAAACTCCGAATGAGACCTGGGTATAGATAGGAATGGAAGTATTTAGAGATCTATACTTAGGGGGAAGTGATGGATTCAATCTAGGTGGAAGTGGTGTCCGAATTGGAGATTGGGATATAACCACATTTCTAGTAGGAATTGTGGTATTTTGTGGGACCATATTAGAATGGGTCATCTGGAGAGTAGGAATCGAGTGAGAACCAATCAACAATTGGTCTAAAATGGTGATGACATTACTGGTAGCACCAGTAAAATGGTCTAGAGGTATTGTATAGGTGACAGACGTCTTAGGCACTTGTGATGCCATAGGTTGATCGTGACTCGCTCCTAGGTTACCGTACAGATCATGTACTTTCAAAGGGATAAAACCAAAATTAGAAGTTCCAACAGTGTGAGACGGGGTCCTAAATGATTCACTTCAAAAAAGTGGATTCTCTACTCTAGATCCTGGGTCAGGTCCTATAGGTGATTCAAAACTTTTGTCAACAATTATTTCTTCAGATGAGTTCACCTGGAGCATACGTGGATTTTGTACAATGCTCAATAACGTATTGACAGATATTCGTAAATATTCTAAGGAGTCCGAAAAAATACAGAAACCCTTCAAAGAGTGTGTCCTCTCAGCTTCAGGAGTTATGTCGTTATTGACTACTCCCTTAGGAGAGCCTTCTGGTGAGTTAGGAGATAAGGGTTGGTAATCCTCTAGATTTTCTAGGAGTATCCCTTGCATCCTACGTGAACGACGAAGTTTGATGTTGCTCGAGCTAAGTAAAGAACAAAATAAATCTATGGTCGATTAGAAGAAAGAAACAACACTCACTAATAAAATCTAGGAATCAAACCAAGCAAACAAAACCTTCTTATTTTGAAGTCACTAGGTAGTGATGAAATCCAATGTCGTGAAGTCAAGACAAGAAGGGTATGGGATAAGCGGGTGGAAAATTTACGTTGACGGCCTTCTTAATGGACTTACACCCTAGTGCAAGCTCCCGCACATAATTGTGGGTATACCCTCCAAGGAGCCCGAGCGAGTTTGGCTAACGTTGATTCCAGGTACCGTGAAGACTTGTCCCTCCATAGTCACCTTGTGTAAAGACCCTAAAGATATAGCCTACTAAGGTTACCAAATACAACAGTGATTCTTGGGGAAATAGTCGATAGTCCGATCCACGTGCAAAGGCAGGGTATCTAGCCCGAAATAAACTCGAAAGGCTTCCACTCATAATTGTGGGTATACCTTCAAGCGACCCCCATAATACATGGGATATCTAAACCAAGACCAACAAAGCAGGGTGAGTAACTCTGCTATTCTCAATGCGACCTCAGGTTTGACCCTTGTGTGAGAAGAGATTCCGAGGACAAAATGTAGCAATTGGATTTAAACTCTCCCTATCACAAGATACTATTGTGTGTTTTAATGCTTTGGAGAGTGTGCCTTACAACCTATTCCAAAGTGCTATCCTAGTTAATGTTGGTGAAAAAGATCCCTAGGAAATAAAATTTATGAATAAATTTTAAATTTATGTCGTGTTTTAGAGGTTGTTGCTTACTCAAAGAGGGAGGTGGAAGTGAAACTGTTGATGTTGAGACCTTGAACCAATAAAATGAAAAAAGAGTTGAATGTGAAATTTTCAATTCAATGAACTCTAGTTACAGTAGGGAGAAGGTATTTATTTTGAATTAAAATAAGATATGAATTACAATTCCTTAATTCCGAATGAACACAATTCCAAACAATCACAAACTATAAAATTTTACAATATCTTCTCTTTACCAATATTTTGAATGTAAAAAATTTTCCTACGAGAGATTACTAAAATGAATAAATGATTCCAATTCTTCCTTTCCCAAATCAAATTAGAGATATAAAGATGAAAGGAAAGTGTAATCAAATAAAATCAATACACTCACAACACAATTCCCAAACCAAGTTCACAATGTGGACAAAAATGAAAAAGAGAAGAAAATATTTTGATGTAAGAAAACAAAAAGTATTTCTTAATCAGAAAACAACCTGACAAACAGGATGAATCCAAAACTTAAAAAAAAAACAAATACCCTCTGTCAAACAAGCATCCAGATGGAGATCTGAGATTATATCCTTGTGACAATGAGTATGAGTAAAAAACTTTCAAAAATGTGAAGAAATACTTTCAATCTCTGAAAACCAATCAAAAGCAAGTTCTAAACTCAGGAATCAATCACACATGGGTATAAGAAGTTCACCCCAGGATACTAAGGAAAATTCAGGTAGTAAAAGACAAAATGAATTACTCTATAAAAACCTACAGGGGTCGTCACAAGATAATTATAGGACACAAAGTGATGAGCTAAGGCCATCGCAGACCACTGAAAGAGAAGAGGGATACGTATTTGCACTATATTGGCTAAGCAAGGAGTGACGTCTCAAGGTCATTGTAGGATGTCAATGAGGTACAGTGCAGCGAGGTCTGTAAATTTGAAAATTTTGGAAGAAAGACAAAAAATCTAAAGGAACTTCTAAACCCAATGAGTCCAGATGGATCACCAACAGACTAAGAGAATGAAAGTTATCATATAAAAGTAGGCTAAAGACAAATGGGAAGAAAAAAATAAAAAGGAGGTCATATCCCCAGTATGGTCGCCAATTTTTTTATGGGACTTTTCGGTAAATGCAGACATAAACAAATCTCCCTAGATCCACCTAGATCTAGAACAAAACAAAACATGACATGACGCTTTCCCTAAGATCTAATCATTGAAACTACTATCAAACAAGAGATGTGCAACATACCGTTTAAATATCGCTTCCTCTTGTTATTTTCACCCTATATTCACTCCAGTGCTCCTATGATATTGAATCTGCAAGGGAACACAAGCCAACCAAAGTGAAAGAAATATAGCATATTCAAAGAGAACTTATATATGTGATCAAGGAAACATACAATAAAATGAGATAAGTTTTATGCGAAAGAAAAATATCACTGTATCATATTAAAATGAAAGTGGAGATTACAACCAAAGCCTTGATGTTGCAAGGTCCCCTTCCGATGACCCTTTGCTCCAACACACACACTTTCTTCAATCCTTGAATGAAGAAGATCCACAATGACTTGATAAACTGAAATGAAGCTCTCAAGTATGAACTGAAGTAGAATTCCCCATCCAATTCTTAGCCTATTCAATAATAATCTTGCTTGAATGAACCTTCATTAACCTTAGCCTTTTCCAGGAGAAACCCCTCTTTATATAGGGAAAAGAGAGATGGTTGAAGAGATTATAATGGTCCCACCAAATCAAAGAAGTGAGTAGGATCCCAACCATACGAATTCCACCTCATCTTCTAGAAGATCCCCTTCTAAAACTTTCATGAAGTTAGACCTTTTCTTAGCCTTTTGACATCATCGCACCCTAGTTGTAGGGAAGCATGTGGAGACATCGCAAACCAGCTTTAGGGAAGAGGGAAACGACCAGGCATATTCACATCCTTCTTACGGTGCAGCCTGCGATGACCCTCCTTAATAAGGTTTTTGATAAGATAAATTCAACCACCTTTCTCATGAAGATAGGATATTTTGGGAACATGAACACATGTTTGTCAATTGATCATCAAGATGACCAAAATAGTGTGTAATAGTGAGCACAAAAGAACAAGTGGCATACATCTTTAAAAAATCGCTTCCACATCAAGCCTTTGAGTATCTTCGCCAGAGACTCAGAGTAATTTCTACTCCAAAATGAATGTTTTTGAATTCTTATCTTATATATCTTAGATTTACATGAGGAAGCACCATAAAGAGGACAGTTCAAGTTGGGAGATTAGTTTAAGGAAGAGTTTAATCAGTGGCAGCAGCCCCAGATGGAAAGATACATTTGCCATTGATGACAAAGGGGGAGAGATTTATCTTATGCAAAAGTAAATGCTTGGAGAAGGATCACATAGGCATAGTTGCAGGGGGGGCATGAGTGATATGAATTCAGTATTGCATCAGAGTGTTTCCATCAATGCCAAAGGGGGATATTTTTTAATATTTGGGTTGGTTGTCATTGATGTCAACCCTTAAAGAAAGTCTGGTAGCACAAAGGTTTGGGTAATGGACCCAAGTTTTTTTGATGGATAATGGTATGAGTTTTGATATATTTAAAGGAAATACTATTCTAGATAGATAGTACATGTCATTCCATTTCCAATGGTAGGTGGAATGTCACATAAGTCCTCATGGTTAGAGAGTTATGGCCATGTGAAGTTGGAGAACCCTCATGAATCATCTAGAAGCCCCAAAAGGTCAAAGTAGTCAAAGTGGTTGCAAAGAATAAATTATTTAAATAATAAAGTGAAGTGATGAGTGTACCATAAGTCAAAGTGGATATAAAATAAATTATTTAAATAATAAATTTAATGGATAAATTACTAAGTGGACAAGTGGTTAGAAGTGGGTTAGCCCTATAATAAGGAAAGTGGTTTAAGATATTTTAGAAGGTAAATAATAAAGTGAAGTGATGAGTGTACTATAAGTCAAAGTGGATACAAAATAAATTGTTTAAATAATGAATTTAATGGGGAAATTACTAAGTTGACAAGTGGTTAGAAGTGGGTTAACCTTAAAATAAGGAAAGTGACTTAAGATGGTTAAAAGGTAACCCCTTGAGGAAGCTACATGAAAGTATAAATAAGAGGCAATGCTCTCTCATTTTTATCACACTTGAGCATATTGAATATCTACAAGTAACTAAGGTAACAAAAGAATATCTAAGCCTAATTTTAGAGGGAAGGTGAAGTAAAGAAGGATGAAATTCAAGGGAGGATAAATTCTTTTGATGATTCTTTCTAGGGTATGTTATTTACAGGTCATCTCACCATTTTTGCAATAACCTTTTTTATAGAATGATTAAGACCGTGAAATTGGGAGGCATTTGAGGAAACCTATCCAAGTAGTTGTGATACAAATTTCATCTTGCAGGTCGTTGTATTTTTGGAGTTACACTCCATGGAAAATAGGGTTTGTGGCTAGTCCTAAAACTAGTCTAAAACAGGTGTTTCGGGTAAAAACGTCATAACTTCTTCATAACATATCCAAATTTAGTAAAAAAACATTTATTAGTTAGAGTACAATCTGTAGTATTATGCGTACAATTTTCAGATCCATACAACAAATACTCCATGTAGGGCACGCTCTACAAGTTCGCTCTCTAGAATAAGCCAAAATTCAATAAGGTATGTCATTTTTGCTATAACTCCTTTTCTGACAGGATCCAAGTAGTGAAACCTGGAGGAATTGCATAAAAGACATTGAAGAACATTGTGTACTATTTTTAGATCTTTATTCATTACAGGTACATAGTTATGATTATTTCAACTTAGGGTTGTTGACTAATCCAAAACTAGTCATGTGAGACTAAAGTAAAGTTTGATGAAAATTCTAGTCTCTTATTGTTAAAGCTAAGGAAGGTTTGCAAGTATGTGATCATATACACCAGGTCTATTACAAAGTTACAAATCATATTTGGATAATGAAATTGATGAGGGATTTTGGTTGAGGTACATGTTGGGTACATGGTTGAGACGAGTAGTTGATGAGTTGGCACATACATGAGGTGTATAGTTGATGATGTTGATACATCTTGATGAGTAGTTGATACATGATTGGTACATACTTGGTACATTGTTGGAGGCACTTGTTAGTAGTATTGTTGACACATGGTTTATGGATGATGTAACATACTTGTCTTGGTATATTCTTAGAAGAACATATTGATCTTGGTGATGATTATGAGTTGTTGTGTTATGCTTGGTTGATGCACATCTTTGAGAGTTGTCTTGGTGATTGATCTTGGTGAGTATATTTTATTTGGTTGATAATATTGGTGAGACAAGTTGCTGTGATAATTTTTTTGGACATGTTGTTGTGACAGGTTATTTGTATAGGTTTGGTTCATGATTGATGCACTTGTTCACGGTACAGGTTAGGGTACATGTTGGTGCATGGTTGATGCACTTGTTTATGGTAGAAGTTGATTACAGGTTGTTTGGTATAGGTTGGTGCATGGTTGATGCACTTTGTTATGGTACAGGTTGATTACAGGTTGATTGGTATAGGTTTAGAATAGTGTATCTCACAGTGATAGTGTGACAGTGGTTCCATCATTCTACTTTTATTTCATGGTGGTTGGAAAGGGAAAGGAAATGTGGTTGTATCCACCTTCTAGTTGTAGTCAGAGAACATAGGGGGTTGTAGCCTCCTTCTGGTTGTAGCCTCCTTCCAGTTGCAGCTAGAAAAGAAAGGAAGTTGGTGCTTCAAATGAATATAATTCTTAAAGACATATGGGTAAATTCACAGAGGTGGATAACACTTTCGTGACAATCTGATCTCCAAAATCCTAAAAAACATTGTTTTGACTGAACTAATATTATTTTTCGGTCGAACCCTAGAACGTCAAATCAAACGGTACAGTGACGACACCCTCGATTTTCATGTAGAAATTTAGTTGGATGATTTTTTTCCATCCAGCAATGTGTTTTCAGCTGAAAGATATTTAGGCCGAAAAACTCTTTCGGTCGAAATAATATTTCGACCAAAATATTATTTCAGATGAACTATACTTTCGACCAAAATATTTTTTCCGTCAAAAAATTCTTTCGACCGGAAAATTGTTTATATATTAACCGCACATCGCAAATGTAACATTTTTCTCAGCTCTTCCTGATTGTGATAGTGAGTGAGTGATTGTGGCTTGGTGTGAGTGAGTGAGTTATAGTGAATGAGTGATTGAGTGACCGTGGCTTGGCGCAGATGTTGTGTTGGAAGGCGCTCTTGCAGGCGATTGGGTTGTTGTGTTGGCAGGCGAGTGGGCGGGTCGAGCTTCAGGTAGGCCTAAAACCTTTAAAATTAATTTTTATTTTAACTATAATTTATAATTTTTAAATTTAATTTATATGTCATGCTTTTAATTTTTAATTTTAATTGTACTTTTTAATTTTAATTGTACTTTTAAATTTTAATTGTACTTTTAAATTTAAATTTATATTTATATTTATATGGTGGCCCATGTAGGCAAGTCGTGGGCATGCTAATGTCTTGGCCACAGGGTTGGGCCCCCCCGGCCAAGTCACAGTCCAAGTCACTGTCATAATTATCCCTTCCACTACTTGATCAGCCAAAATCAAATTCTAATGTTAGCAGGACCTCTGTTTCAACCAAAACTATTTAAATCCAAGTACTAAATTTTTTTAGCATAACACTAATTGTAGAATTATTTAACAATGAAAATATTAAAAACCCAGGTGTTTGTTGAAGTTTTCCATGTCCTCTTCTTTTTCCATATAGCCATATAATATATGTTTTGCAACAATAGGGTGAGTTAGTGTTCCACGTTGATCCTAGTCAACTTGACCTCTTCCTTATTTTAAGAAATCTTTCTGTAAACGGTCTACCTCCAAGTAGCCAACTCAAAATCCTCAAAAATCGACAGGCTAATGCCATGGTTCCCCTTTTTACCGTAGGCTTGTCATGCCTTGATAGGTTTATATGCTTTGAAAGCTTACAACAGTTCTTTGGTTCCCATGCCAGAATTTGTTTTTAATTTTTGTCCAAATTTGGATTGGTATAGAATCCCATCTTTAATTAGTCAAAATTTACCTTATTTTAAAAATAAAAACTTATCTTGCCTGGAAAAAATAAGAGTTTTATTTCCCTTATGCCTTGTCTATGAGTAACCAAAAGAGATGTGAGGATATTTTTAAAACTCATAATAAAATAAAAATAAACTTGCATAGTTCATTCTTAACCCTATATCTTTCGACATCTAAAAAATTATGTGAATATTTATTGAATCCAAGATTAAAATGAATTTTCTATGATGTGTAATAGTTCAAAAGATTACATTCTGATTATAAAAGTGTTATAAAATTATGTGCATAAATGTGTTATATAGTTTGGTACAGGTAGAAGAAATCTTTATGTTTATTTCAAATTTGTTAATATTTGTACATTTGTTAATATTTGTACATTCTGATTATAAAGGTGTTATAAAATTATGTGCATACATGTGTTATATAGTTTGGTATAGGTAGAAAAAATCTTTATGTTTATATTTGTGTTTATTTTAAATTTGTTAAAATTAGTATTTAGATTTTAGATTTGGTATGTGCACATTTGTTTTGGTCTAGTTTAGATTTAAAGACAATATTTTATTGACTGGTAATAGTTTTGGTCTATTGTTGGAGCACATAATTTATTAAGTGGTTTAATTCAAATAAATTTATACATAGAAATATTTTTCATTCTTTTGGTTATATTCAAATATTATCCGACGAACATCTTCTTAATATTTTTAATAAATT
>SNQJ01S0181681.1:19249-30260 GCA_010110895.2 Picea sitchensis
GAAACAACATGATGTATATTATCCATTCATGGGTGTTGTATATGCATGTGCATTTTCCTTCATGTCCAAATATCTTTATCAATCTTGCGGTCCAAAACCCATGACTAGGGTTGACATCAATGACAACAATCAATCTTCCAACAGAAGCACCAACTTCCTTTATTTTCCATCTATAAATGGAAGGAGGCTCCAACCCCCTGGTTTCTCAGGATACAACCTGAGGGAAGCTCCAACTTCCCAATTCTCTGGCTACAACCAGAAGGAGGCTACAACCCCATATGTTCTCCAACTACAACCAGAAGGTGGTTATAACCACCTATCCTTGCCCCGTCCAACTGCCCTGAAGTAGAATTAGAATGATGGAGCCACTGTCAACCTGTCACTCTGAGATATACTGTTGTACAACTATATCAACCTGTACCACTGCCCTATATCCAATATGTACAACTTCCCTGTAATCAAACCGTACCTGAAATGAACATGTATCTACAAAAATACAACAGATATGCGACCTGTAGTCATGCATCCCATGTATGTACATGCCCTATATATTATTCAGTCTGCATATGCCTTTTGAAACTAGGGTTTCCTTTTACTTGAAAACTCTTGACCCTCTGTAAATTCTTTCACATAGATCTGTAACCTGTCACTGTGTCCAGATTGTAACTATACCCTGTGCATGCATCCTCATACATAACCTCTACTCAAGGCAAGTATGTCTCTCTCTAGTCATGTGCCATATAGGTATGTGTAATCATGAACAAGTATAATATCCCTCACATGATCTTAGTGATCAAACCCTTTCTAATATTCAATTTCTCAATACATCAATAAATACAAGATCTCAACGATGTACCATAAAAACTCTTAGCCATATGCCAATAAATACAAGATGTGCTTCAACAAGAAGTATTAATGATAAATATACCAGCACTATTTTTCTGTAGATCTGACTTATACAGAATATCCCATGTAACCACTAGTCTCTCTAGGGAGAATCCTCAAATATTCATTGCCATTCCTCATGCATACATCAAAATCAAACTATTCATAGAAATAAGACATACCTTTTGAACCAATGGATGGATCTGATGTATTTGAGCACTCTAGACCTTCCTGGAAGCTTGATCTCAGAATATAGAACCTTTGCACCTTCGTCTTCTCAAGTTTCATGGCTTTACCAACATGTACTCACCCTATACACAGTCATCCCATGTACATACTCACCCTATACACAACCAACCAGTGTATACCTTCAATGTATACGCACCCTATACACAGACAACCTACATATGCCTCAGAAAATAGGGTTTTCTATGAATCCAATAATTTCTCTGTCAACCCTTCGTGCTACCTCAGACGTTTGCCACTTCAGATGTATCCACAAGTATTTACAATAAGATTTACATAAGAAAATAGATATACAATATGTACAAGTGTGTGTTTAATGAGTGAGATTTGCCTCTTATTTATATCTTCATGTAGCCTTACACTTTCCTTATTTTAGGGATTCTTTATTTAAAATAATTTCTTTTGCAAAGCACTTTGACCCTTGGGGGCTTCTATAAGACTTAAGAGGGGTTCTCCAACTTCGTATGGTCATAACTATCTAACCGTGAGGAGTTATGTGACATTCCACATACCACCAAAAATGGCATGACAAGCACTATCTATCTAGGATAGTTTCCCTCACAAATTCATTGTCCTTGAACTCATTATTCCAGAATTAAGCATGGGTTCTCTTACTCCGCAAAGCGTCTTCCCGTGAGGGCTTTCACCATAAGGGGACCACTGTGGAGTTCATCCATATTTACTTCTTATCAACCATGACAAGACAATAATGAGTCATCTTTACATCAAAAAATCTTGGGTACATTACCCAAACCTTTGTGTTGCGGGGCTTTCTTCAAGGGTTGACATCAATGACAACCAACCTTAATCAACAATTTTGTAACCATGGAAAGTAATGATTAGATATATGTGTTAAACCATTCCAAACCATGAAAACATATACGATGAATTGTCCATATACCTACAACAATTAATCAAAGCATAGATTTTGTAAATGTTTACCAAATCCCACAAATTTATCATTGTCACTAATGTTGAGAGCAGTCCAGAAAGGATAAAGAAGAACAATTGATCTATTTTTGTTGCCATGTTAAATTGTCAAAGAATACTGATTTATGAGGCTTAGAATGTCAAATATTGATTTTTCGTTTAGGTATTAGTTTTATGGGAAGTGTTGATCTTTGGAAATGGTTATTAAAGAAATTTGTTGCCATAAATACTCAAAACACGTCTAAATTTCAGATCTGCTTGTAAACTAGTTTAGAAAATGCTTTGAGTGAGAATTAAAAGGAGCAAGAATCAAATATTACTTCACCTAACATATGATGAAACCAGGGTATGAGGTTCAATTGGTTATTTTTGGTGCATTCATAGCACTAGGAGAACATGTTCAACTGGGTATTTTTCTTGGTAATTTAAAAAAAAAAAACCCATGATTTGACAATAAGATTGCTAATCCTTTAGAACAAACCCCTTTTTTCAAAGTAATTCTACAGTTCACATTTCAAGAAAGCATTAGTTTGATGGAATAAGTGACTCGGACCTATGTTGGAGCATGCTATTTTGGATAAGTTTTGGGAATCATGTAGAAACAGATCTCACGACATTTTGGCAAAGGAGCAGTGCACACTAAGCATTTGGAGAATGTTTGGGAGTCAGCACACAAAAGACAGAAAGTAGTTAGGATTTTGGGGACGATATTTCCACTTTGTAAACATTTTGTAACAGGATTTTCCCTATTGTAAATCTATAAATTGTATTGGTTTTTTGGTTAAAAGGAGTTAGTTGAGTTTGGAGTCAAGTATGCCAAAGTGAAGAATTGGCTAAGTTTTTAGGTGTTTTGAGTTATTCCTGAGGTTTTCAGGAGTAAGTCTTGCACTATAGCAGAACGGATGGGAAAAGTTTGGGTAATGTCAAATGTTATATCTTATTGTAATTTCAATGCGCGACTGTAATGATATTACGAATGAATAAAAAAATAAGTTGGTCACTGTGGACGTAGCCTTGTTTGGGGTGAACCACGTTAAAACCTTGTGTCGTGATGTGTTGTTCTTGTGTGTTATGTTTCTGATGCATATGATGTTTATTGTTATTGCGCAATGATGGTAAATGTTTATTATTCTGAACATGTCATTGATATATGTGGTTACGATCCTGTTCACTTAAGCTAATGATGAATGAATGAATTAAGTACAGTAATGTCACACACATGGTATATTGAATGATAATTTAAGGTTAATTAACCTGAAATACGCATATAGTAGATGAATGGAAAATGCATAGTATGGTTATGTTGAACGCCTCACTTCCCCCCACTGCAGAAACTTGGTTCCTTCAGTCCCTGTAGATGCCTTGAGTGAGAATTCACTTGATTGCAGGTGATGTCAAAAGAGACAGTGTCTAAGAGTTTTATTAGTTTATTAATGATTAACCCCAGGTATTCCCACTATGCTCCAACAAATGGTTTTGTTGGAGAGACCAGGATTTGTAACTGAGGGGACTGTTTTGGAGACTGGATAACGAAGATATTACAGAATGGTTAAGGACGAAGGAACGCAAATTTTCTAGAGAACAGAATAGGAACCCACGACTCAACGAAGAACAATGGTTTCAAAGGTATGTGTTTATAGATCCTCATGAAATCATTTTTGGTGAGTTTCCGATAAATTTTACTGAATCGTTAGAAAGGCTAGTGGATAATGTTGGAAGATTCCAAGTTGAGGCTCCAAGAAACTGGACTCCTGAATTGATCAAACAGTTGAATATAGTGATTAATAAAGTTTCTTGCAGAGTTGATTTTTGGTTGAATATTATACTGGGGGGTTACATTACAGAGTTTGCAATAGATTGTATCCAATTTGATAGTGTCGCAGAGAGGGAATTATTCAAGGGCCCACGTGGAACATTTCTAAATGCATTGTCTACTAGATAAAGATGTTGTTGTGCGACAATAATGTTATGAATATGGAATGTGATTACTAGGCGCCTTCACGCACATAAGGGGATTGGGGGATGACCAAAGGATTTTCTGAGAGTGGAAAGAAATGAAAAGAGTGAATAAGGAATGGATGGAATGAGGATATTGAGAGAGAAAGACAGTGAGTCGGAAGAAGAGATTTGATTATTGTGTTGTGGGAAAAGGTTTAGGTATAGTAAGAAGGATATTGAGGATGAGAGAGAAGAGAAGCACAAAGTGTTTGAGAAAGGAGACCCCTGCATAGTGCTTCAGATCACACCCTATAGAGAAAGAAAAGAGAAAGAAAAGGATCCTTAGTACAATATAGGAGAAGAAGGAAGTCCACTTCAAATCATAATCTCTGTTGAACCCATGACCTCGTGTGCATCACCAAGATCTAAAGAAAAAACTGGAACTTTGTCAAGAAAAATTGTAGTTAGTGGAGGAAGTGATAATAGTAGTCAGAACAATGGAATTAGAGAAGCGAACTAGAGTCAGTCAGAATCACCAAAGGTAAGTACTAAACATAATACAATGGTAGGAATAGATAATACATTAAGAATGCATGAATTCTAGGGAGTGAGGTTAGAAGACCTAGAGAAACATATGTTTGTATGTGAGACAATATGGATTGTGAAGAATGTCAAGGATGAAGAAACACAGATTGAGTAGTTAGAAACGATGTTCATAGGTTGTGCATTGTTATGGTACATGAAGTATCATACTACTACACTGTCATGACAATCAAGGACATTGGAAGAAATTGGAGAAGCTTTATTAAAGGAATTTTGGAAGTCAAAATCTGAGTCACAATACATCACAGAGATGAAGGAAATTAAGAAAATACATACTGAGACAGTTTGGGATTATGATCATAGGTTTAAATATGTGATTGGTAGATTAACATTCTAGATTCTTGATGAACACCATAGAGAATGGTTTATTGGAGGTTTGTTTCTACACATTCGTTGTCCTCTGACACAACAAAAGGTCACATTGCAGCTACAAGCATTATAAATTGCAATGAAGTTAGAAGAATATCCCATAGGAGATGGCACATGAATTGCACAGGTTCAATAATAGTTGGTTGCACTAACGATTCATTTGTCATAACTAATGAAAGGAAAGGAAAAGTGAACAAATTTGGTGTATTACATGTAATACATTAGGACATCGTAAAGACAAATGCCCAACATTTGTGCAGTGTATGGCTACAGGGGAACCAAACCCATTGGCAGGAGGAGTGGGGTATTGTGAAATATAAAATACACGGGAACAACATCTGATTGCTTGGCCATTATTGCAAGAGTACCATAGTACGCCCAGGAATTTGTTATGTAGTTTTTGTTGGATTATTGAGAGGGGGGTGAATCAATAATAGAGCAATATAATCCTTTTTAACCATATAATGATAGTGTTTTCTCAGTGTATAATTATCATCCAATAATTGCAGAGTAAATAAAAAATGAAAAAATGATAAAGCATACACATACATAGTACACCAGTGTTTTTACGTGGAAACCCAAAGCGACAGAAAAACACAAAATGATTTTTCTTATATGTCTTGAAGAATTGCATTCATTGGAAGAACCAACTTCCTTTGTTTTCTATATGCAGCTGGAACAAGGATCCAACCCCCTAGTTTCTCGGGCTACAACCTGAGGGAAGCTCCAACTACCCAATTCTCTGGCTACAACCAGAAGGAGGCTACAACCCCCTAAGTTCTCTAGCTACAACTGGAAGTTGGCTACAACCACCTATCCTTGCCCCATTCAACCTCCTTGAAATATAAGTATAATGATGGAACCACTATTACACTATCACTATGAGATATACCACTATACAACTATGCCAACCTGTACCACTGACCTGCAACCAACTTGTACTATTGCCCTACAATCAACCTGTACCTGAACTGAACATATATCAACCAAAATACAATAGATACGCGACCTGTAGTTCTGCAGCACGCGCCTTATCTATTATGCAACCCGTGTATGTACGCGACCAAATTGTTATGGAGCCTGTGTATGCCTTCTGAAAAATAGGGTTTTCTTTCTTCTGAAAACTTCTGACCCTATGTAACTTCTTTCACATAGATCTATAACCTATCACTATATCCATACAACATTTTTACCTTGTGCATGCATCCTCATACATAACCTTTACCCAAAAAATATATATTTCTCTCTAGTGTTGTTCCCCAAGTGTGTGTAATCATGAACAAGTATAATAACCCTCACATGATCTAGACTTCAAACCCTTTCTAATATCCAGCCTCTCAATACATCAACCAATACAAGCTCTCAAGCATGTACCACAAAAACCCTTATCCATATGCCAAGAAATACAAGATGTGCCTCAACTCTAACAAGAAGTATCAATGATAAATATACCAACACTATATTTCTGTAGACATGACTTAAACAAAAGATCCCATGCAACCACTAGTCTCTCCAGGGAGAATCCTCAAATTTCCATAACCATTTCTCATGCATACATCAAATCCAACTATTCATAGAAATATAAGACATGCATTTTGAACCAATGGATATATCTGATGTATCTGAGCACTGTAGATCTTCCTGGGAGCTTTATATCAGAATCTAGAACCTTTGCATCTTCATCTTCTCAAGTTTCCATGGCTTTACCCACATGTACACACCCTAATACATTGTTAGCCCATGTATGTATGCACCCTAAGACACTGTCATCCCAAGTATGTATGCACCCTAATACACTGGCAGCCCGCGTATGCCTTAGAAATTAGGGTTTTTAAGTATTCGTTGTAATTCTGAAAATTTCGTCGTCAACCCTTTGTACTAGCTCAGACTTTCACAACTTCAAGTGTATCAATGATTACTTGCACAACAAATATTCAATATATTGAATATCCTTTATACTTACACAACAAAGGATATTCAATATGTTCAAGTGTGATTAAATGAGAGAGCCTTGCCTCTTATTTATACTTTCATGTAGCATCTCACTTTTGTTATTTTAGGGAGTTCTCCATTAACTTTATTATTTAAATAATTTATTTTGCAAACACTTTGACTTTTGAGGGCTTCTAGATGACTCATGAGGGTTCTCCAACTTCACATGGCCATAACTCTCTAACCGTGAGGAGTTATGTGATGTTCCACATACCACCATAAATGGCATGACATGTACTATCCATCTAGAATAGTTGTACCTTCATATATATCAAAACTCATACGATTATCCATAAAACAAACTTGGGTCCATTACCCAAACCTTTTTTCTATTGAAATTCGATACCAGACTTTCTTCAAGGGTTGACATCGATGACAACCAACCCAATTAATCAAAAAAAATTGCAAGACTCTAGGGCATGATGAGAATGATTGTCGCACATTTGACCTAATGAGAGAGAGCACTGCAGATGATTACAGAATCCAAGAAGAAAATTTAGCAACAAAAGTAGGAGTTCCACAATATAATACTCTGAGAGGATTTATTTGGGGTGGACGAGGAGGATTCAAAAATGGGCGACGATGAGGAGGATTTGGTAGACCAGGAAGAGAACCAATCATGTGTTATAATTGTAATCAACTGGTAAATTTGACAAGAGACTGCATGAATCCTTGCACGACATGCACATACTGCAAAGAATTGGACCATGCGACGAAATATTGTCCTTAACTGATAGAAAAATTGCAGGCAAGAGGGAACTAGAACAAGAATATCTAGATGATAGCAGTCGAGGAGCATGACGATCAGCCTAGAATAGAAGTAGTTGCGTGCATAGGAATGAGAACCGAAGCAGACACGATAGATCAAGGGAATAGTATTCACCAGTGGGTAAGGAAAGCATTGAAGACATTACCATTGTTTGATCCAAGTAAGAGAAAGAGACTTACATACAAACAAGAAAATAGTTGATGGGATCAGACTAGATATCATCAACTTTGACTATGCCACTGTTGTATGATAAACCACTGGTGTATGATATGCCTCTAGTTTATGACCATACATAAAAGAAAACTGATAAGGTAAGTACTTTGAAGATATTTCTAAGAAGTTATTTATATTTAACGAGGAATGAATCTGCATTGAGTAGTCTGCATAGAATAATTGACCATTGTGCCCAAGAAAAATAGAAACCTATCACACACAGAGCAATTAACCAAGTGCACAATAAGAAGCGAACAAATATGGGGTTTTGGCTCAGTGCACAGATAGGAGCTTAAGAAATGGAAAATATAATTTTGGATTTAGGCTCTGATGTGAATGTTATCCCAAGACTAGAGGCATATCGATCTGAATTTGATTTGGTCATTGATCTAGTTAAGATTAGAAAATCAACATAAGATCATTCCAGTTGGAAGGTTAACAGGAGTAAATGTAAATATTGATTGGGTGTGCAGTGTAGTAAATTTCAAAGTGATCGACATAGTAGAGTGAAGTACACCTTATCCATAATTGTTAGGACTTGATTGGGAATTTGATAATCAAAGAATCATTGACCTAAATAAGAGATAGATGGTATTAGAATTATAATACTTGAAGGTCATTGCGCTGTTAGATCCCACGAAAGGGAAAAGGTATGTAGAACTAGCAAAGAGAAAAGAGCTTGATAATCTGTATAATATGACTACGTAGATAAATGATTACATGAATCCTATAGTTGAAGGTGTACTCAACTGGAGGAGAATTAGCTCAAGTGTGCCAGACATAGAAGATGCCCTAAAGAATTGACAACAAAGACTGGATGAAGTATCGACAATGAAGTGTGCTCGAATTACCTGCACATTGAGATGGATTGGGATTGAAATAGATGAAACTCCAAGGTATAATGGACTAACACCAGTATAATATTTTATCCATGAGTTTGAAATGCAGATTCCATACCAACAGATACTCTTGGCCTCATATGCGAACTAAAAGTGACTTCAGCAAGATGGTGGGTTGCGCACAAATATGGGCATAAGAGATTGGAAGCAATGCAAAAGGTTATTACAAGTCATATTTGGGACAAAATGAAATTATGATTGTTGTGCTTCTTGTATGTTTAGTATAATGCACTCATTAATAAACAATCTGGGATTCATAATCAACAGAGTTACAAGACACTAGTAAGAAAGGTAATTTCTAATGTCACGAGTATAGAACTAAGCTAGATTATGCATGCTGGAAACAAATCAAAATAGCAAACTACAATGCACTTTGGTTGTCTTTCACAGAGAGGCTATCTACTCCATTATGGCACATGCAAGTATGAGATGGAGTTGGTTTGACAGATCAACTCTGTTATCTGGCCCAGAAAACTAACTACGCAATCCACATTTTTGAAAGGGAAATCACACATCAATCATCAAGACATAGCATGGGTAGTTCAATAGTCAATATACTAAGTATGATGTGGTTCATAATGTGTTGTTGTGAACTTCACTAGTTCTCCTTCAAATATGTCTGAGTACTGCTACCAACATTCATGTCTATAGAAAAAAATCAAATTCATAAAAACAGAGCATATGCAAAAACAGGGCAAGTAAAGATCTCTAAGAAATCATATAATGGAAATCCTCATATAAGTTGTACTGCTATCATCTAACAGAGTTAAAGCTTCAGCTAATTTAACATTTACACTATTGAAAACAAATGCTAATGCTAATCTACGAAGATGCTGACCTTTGTTGGGTAGTGGGCCCTTGCTTCTTCAATAGGTCAGCTATTGGAGTCTATAGTAAGCTTGTTTTCAACCCACACATTACTCTCACTCAAATCTCAAAACATAAACTTTTGTTAGCAACTCAACTCATATTCAATCATAGACAATCAAGACATGGAGATAAATGACGTTCTTCTATTAGTCTTCACTCAGAATATGTTCTGCAATATCACACGTTGCTTCACATGTTGGTAATATGCTAACTCTCCTTTCCACCATCCTTGCCACGACTATTTAAACAGTCTTAGTCGTGAAACACATGGAGGTGAAGTGATTTGCAAATCAGCCAAATGTTTAAATTTAATTATTTGGTTACATCTTTTAGCTTGATACTCATGACACGAAGTGCATGAGGATGAGGCAATCAACAAACTATTCTAACATGGCCTTGCTAAAGCAAATAAATATCCACCAATTGTCTTGGGCGATCTGGACCTAAACTTGGTACATTCGGCACTCTATATTGGTATCGGATCGTGATAGGTGTTGGGGCTCAGAAATGTCCTATTCTCATCCACCTTTCCCTTCATCATTCTTCACATTTCATCACCCCATTAACCTTTCACGATATGATTTCCATAAATATACTTGGGTTTCACCTTATTGTTCTCCACTTTATTCATTTTAGTATTAAAAGGGAATTTGTGATTAAATGTTAGAAAATTGACACGTTTTCATATATATCTCAAATATGTGTGAGCTTTGTAATGTGTAGGAATATGTGAAGGATTAATTCAAAGGACTTCTCGAATACTTCCTCCACCATTTCAATATTTGAAGAGATAATTCAAGCCCATTCCAAGGAGAAGATCATAGAGATTTGGTTGGAATATCTTATCTAAGATATATGAGAGATATGTGTGAGGATTTAAAGGGATAATATTTTGTAATAATGGAAAATAGGTTGAGAGAATAGTGAATTTGTAATAATGAGATGGTTATCTTATCTTCAAGGCTCTCATGTATAAAAGAGAGTGCTCTCTCTTCATGAGGATTCAATTAGATTATTGAAAGTAGAATAGGAGTTAGATTATGTAATTAGAATCAGAGTAGTCATTAGGATTTGAAAGAGAAAGGGATTCTCAGCTTTGATTCATGGCTTTGGTTTTCATGCTTTCATTATTCTTTTATGAAGATTCATTTGATTATTGAATGTAAGATTACTTCATTGGTGAGAGCTCTCATGTGTTGTTGTGCCATTTAAATTTTCACTTGTTGTATCTGCTTTTCCTTCATGTAGTTCTCCATTTATAGATTAATTTCCTTTATGCAGTTTCCCATTCTTAGAG
>SNQJ01S0181682.1:0-19252 GCA_010110895.2 Picea sitchensis
AATGAAGCAACAAAGGGAAAATGCCGACAAGCACAAAACCAAGAAAACAAAATTCTGGCTTAAAGCGCAAATCGCAAAGAATCAGAGCAAAGACACACGATGGCAATCAAGAAAGAACCAACTCTTACGCTTGTCTAAAAACCATAAAACAGAACTTTTCTTTTTTATCTTTTCTATCAACTATCAACTAAGAAAAAACAGGCTAAGGGTAGGAGGCCCTAACCTACTGACTGTGCAACCCTAGACTCAACCACCTAAAAGGAACACTTTTCACCAAAGGAGGGTATGACTACCCCACCCTGATTGAAAAACGGCATGTCAAGCACGCTACTGTCACTGAAACATCACGAGTGCGAACGCGTGCTGACCTACAACAGAGTGCGTGTACCTGCAGGCTGCACTTGCACAGGCCGCGTGTATGTATAAAACCTAAGACAAAAATAAACACGGGCAGCCCAAACCAAGAAGAGGCCTCTGGTATTGATAACCAGGGTCTCTTAAAGGCTTGGATGATTCTTCTTAATAGAAAAGAAAAATAATTGCAAAGAATAACAAAATGCAATAAAGAAAACTGGGACAAGATTGTGAACCAGCAAGACTCAGACAGGATCCAAAAATCCCCCTGAGAATGTATAATTCTAACAGGGAAGAGGAGGACTGCCTCTCAAGCTCACTGACTCCTACACGTTACTGAAACCTCTACAGCTAGTGTTCACATGCGTGCTATAAGAGATTAGGGCATGGGTACATGCGTGCAGGCCTTCTACAGGCCACGTGTACCTCTGTGTGTCTCGATAATTACCGTCAAGCAACAGTCAAGGAAAAACTGGTATAAAGAACCAGGTTCCCTGCTAGCTCTGACCTAACAGAAAACAGAAAAACAAAGAAACAGAAAATTTAATCCTTTAAACTACCCAAAAACCTCAACTAAATCCGGAAACCCTAAAGAGTATATCCCCAGTACGGTCGCCAATTCTGTTGTCGGGAAATATACCCTACGGACTAGCAAACTAGGGTCAAACTTGCATGCAGATTTTGACCGTAAAGAAATGACTTTTTAACCTACCACCCAAAACTCAAACCCCTCTTTCACGATACATGCATGGAAAGGAACTACTAACATGTTTACTGATGTTTGGTGTAGATCCTCCGTTGCGCTTTTCCCGCTTACTTGCACTGCTCCTTCCAAAGTCAACCTGCAATCAAGACAAAACACTACGCATGCATGCTACTTTTCTACTTGGGGGTTAGAAATTAAGCATAAATTACACAAATCATAGATAACTCATGCATTGGGACGGGAAAAGTATTCTTTTATTATTTTCAAAATAAATCGACTTACAATCAAAGTCGAGACCGGCCACCGCTCCTTGATCTTGATCCTGGGATCCTCCTCTTCTTTGTCCTCCAACTACTTTGCGTTAATTGTCCTTAGGCTTGAGGAAAGGATAAAGGGTTGGGACAAATGGATTCGTAAAATGGGCAGAGTTTATTCGTTATAATTTTCCTCCTTTCAAATGGTACCACTACCCCTTCTTTTCTAGGTTAGAAGGAGCTAGGGTTTTGGACGAACTCTCCTCCATGCATGGCCGGGAGTTTCAGTCAACTGACCCATAGCTTTTTGTCCCATCGGAAACTTTCCTATTTTTGTGCTTTGTTAGGTAAACGCGGGTTGTAGTAGGCCTGCCAGCATTCACCCACGTGCAGTGGTGGGTTAGGGCGCGTGTACCTTCACCCAAGAGGATTTTCAAAGAGGTTTTTCAGCAGATGTTTTTGCAATGAAGGGATATGAGTTGGCCTAATGCCAGGTAAGCATGTGTGGTGCAATTTAGGGTTATAACAGTTGGCCCGTAGGTTCACCCACGTATAGGCCCATTTTGTATGTATAAATAGAAGGATAGGCAATGTAAGAGGAGAGTTGAATAGTATGTCAACGTGATGCATTCTAAGTGTAAGTGAGATCTGTAAGAGCTTAGTGCCTATATGAGACTTGCAGAAGCTGAGTGCAAGTTATTGTAAGAAGTTGTAGAAGGCTTTGTTCTATAACGCAAGGAAGAAGGATCTATCTAGTTGTGCAGATCTGTTTTCCTATGCGCAGTAGGGTTTCATGGCTCTGTGCTTGTAACCGATTGTCCGATGATAATAAAGAAGAAGAGTTGGTGGACATAGCCCCAGGGTGGGGGTGCACCACATAAATCTGTGTGTTATGCTTCGTGCCTTGACTTGATGTGCTTATCTCTACTTTTACTAAGTGCTTTGATATACTATAGATCTATTTATTCTTTGTTCTTATTAGATGTGTATGAATAGTAGATATGATATGTATGAATATTCTTAGTGATGATCTACTAGATCTGATCTTCTTTACTATTGCTAAGTAATAAGATGCCTTAGATCTAAGTGAATGCTGAAATACTTTGTGCTATCTGCAAAGTATAATAATGGTTGAATATTGATAAATGATCGATTATAAGTGCTCTGTAAGCGATATAATCACAGATATGTGTCCCAAATAAGGTTGTAGACACTTGAGTCTTGCAACCACCCCTGCCTCTACCTCGCATGAGATTTCATCTGCTTTCTAGGGGTTGTCGAAAGGGTCAGTAGTTAGGGTTTTGTTGGTGCTCTCTTGTAGCGTTGAACCCTGGGTCTGCCCTTATTCTAAAACCATTCCTCTGACTCATGTGAATGAGAAGGTAGTAATCCAATTTATAGAATAGCAGGTGATCACAAGGTTTGGTGTCCCCTCTATTCTGGTCTTTGATAATGCACCTTACTTCTCTTCTACCCTATTAATAGAGTTTTCTCTGGACAAAGGAATCATAATAAAGTAATCTGCAAATTACTACCCTCAGGGAAACTATGTGGTAGAATCAACTAATAAGAATCTGGTAAGGATACTAAAGAAGACGGTTACAGATAACCAAAGGAATTGGCATAACCAACTTCATAATGCCCTATGGGATGATAGGGTCACACCCAAAGAAGTTGTAGGAAATTCCCCATACTTTTTGGTCTACGGAAAAGAAACCATCCTCCCAAATGGGCTCTATCTACCATCTCTTCAATTGGCCCAAGATTCCAACGAGGAGCCATCGTTGGCCATGCAACAAAGAATAAACACTCTCCTCATGTTGGAAGAAGAGAGAGAAAAGGCTAAGTCAAAATTATTAGCTCACCAATAGATAGTGAAAATATGGTTCAATAAGCATAAAGCTAAAGAGAAGAATTTTCAAGTAGGAGACCTAGTTCTAAAATGGGACAGAGCGAATGAACCAAAGGGGAAACACTCTAAATTTCAGAACCTGTGGCTTGGACCTTTCCAGGTGGCTAAGAAAATCGGGGTAGGCACTTACCGGCTGTAGAATCTGAGAGGGGAACCTGATGCCCTCCCAGTAAATGGCTAAGCCCTAAAACAATACTTTCAATATATATATATATATATATATATANCGGATAAAATAAATACTAGAGATATATACTTGTGGTTTGGTAATACCTCGAGGGAAATGAAGTAGAAGCATAGATTCTACATTCGCCCATTCAATCGCCATTTGTTAAGCACTCAACACACCCTAAAAATCTATGACCATTTTCTTTTTGGGCACCACTCGATCGTTTTCATTGTCTATTTTCACCTCAGTTACGAAACTGATACATTCGCCTACCTTTTTTGTTTCATGTTTGAAACAATCAAAGTTTGCTTGAACATACAACAAGGAACCTTATTAACTCTTAAATAAACTTAACAACTACTCAAGGAATCGACGATCTAAAAATTTTCCCTAACTCGCTTAGGAAGTTCGACATCGGTAGGGGTAAAAGGTGAAGGAAATCGCTTGAGAATTCAAAATAGCTAAGCGATGATCTCCATCGACGTCGGAGGATGACAGCCTTTCTTTTCTATGAAGAAGCCTTGGGAAGGATCTTGTCGAAGACCGATCCATTCGGCTTCGGCAGATAAATATAACAATAGGCGCCGTGCAAATGGAAAGAGACATTGTCGACCCCCAATATAATTTCGGCATCGAAAAGTTACAACGAGTTAACCCTCAAAGAAAACCATGCATTAATTTTACTTTTCTCGACGCCATCTAAGCATTGGCAACCATTGTATCTAGCCCATTATGTGATTTCGACACGTATGAGGTCCCCAAGTTCATTTCCTACCTACTAGCCGGGTGCTCTCTTTATGTTTAGATATTTTAATGACCCCCAATTAATAACGCCACGTTAACATCAACTGATATCGGAAATTTTAACAGAGAATACATCAACGAACTTACAAATTCAATGATAACAACTATAAAATCCCATGATGAGCACGAAGAAATTTAAATAAGAAGACACGTTTAATTCACATCCGAAAGGAGCCTGATACATTCAAAACACTTTAAAATTATTCATACAATCAAAAATCATGTCATTCTTGGTTTACATACAAGTAGACAACCCCGACGACCCGGTTAACCGAACCAGTCGCAGTAAGAATGCAAAACCATTACAAAAGAGAGAAAAAACTGTCAAGTGTCACTTCCGAGGATGCAAGGCAAGGACACGCCCACTATATATCTCCTTTGCATTTTTCCTCTCTCGGACTGTCCTTCGCACTTTGTAATATCTCCCTCTCCTCTTTTGTTGTCATCCTCTACGCCTCGCATAATTTCACAATTGTAGATTTCACTTCTCGAAGCCACCTCTGGAGCCAAATTGTGCTACCTTCCTGACCCTGCAACACCGATACCTCTCGATTATTCACTTCCAATTGGCTTCGTAACTCTCTATTCTCTTGGTAGAGTTCAACTATTGCAAGTTGGGCCCGCTCTAACTGTTGAGCGGGACTCTTGATGGGAAGACCCTGTGATTTTTTCTTTTCCTTTCGTCTTCTGCTTCCTCTATCAGTAGTCCCAACCGGCTCCTACTAGTTGATAGGCATCGAAAACCCCTTAGGGGCTCGACGTCTACTTAGCTAGGCCAAGAGGCAGTCCTCCTCTCCTTTTCTCATATCATTCCTAATCCTTCCTCTTCTCCGTGGTTTCCACTCCTGAGAAAGCATGTTTCCCAGCATACCTCTCTTAGACATACCTTTTTCCACCCCAATCTTTGCTGGGAACGTCGACACCATCTCCAAGAAAGAGCCTGTACCTCTTGTTGGCATTTCAAAGACACGGGAAGCTAATAAGAAAGAGTCCCAGGCACGCTGGGGCTCGGACCTGGCACTCTGGCTGCCTCGCATACCCCATCCCATGTTTGAAGGGGATCCCATAATGCAACAACGTAGGGACTTAGGCATCTACAGGTGATAAAGGAATACTACACAGGACTCCACCAAGACAAACTTGCCAAAGCAGAATTCTAGACAATATAATCTCAGCATATGCGTAGAATTTCCCACAAAACTCATGGGATTTATACAAAAACGAAGGATAAAAACAAAGTGTGCCAATAAGACACTCGCGCCTCACGGCATGATTTTTTTAAGACTCGATGCGCCACAGCTACTCGACGGATGCAATCCAGAACATGCAAACACCGTCGGTTAGAGTTGCAGGGAATGTGCGGTACGATCCTTCCGATATTTTTAAACTGTCGAACCTCTGTTATTGACGAATGATGTTTGATCACGTAAGTATAAAAACGACTGAGACTAGCGAGATACATAGGTATGCATCAATCTTTTCAGTTTGCTTATGTCTTATCATAGGTTTCTTAATCTCTAAACTACTTCTACCTTGATTACAGAAAAAATCCTCCCGACTACCGAACAAAGCTCATCCTATGGCCTCGTCGAAGAACTCGAAAGAAACACCAAAGTTGAATTGTCAGAGAAATGAAGGATTTTGGGCTCCTTGATTTCGACACCCCCAATGAATTTATCAACTTGAGAAGTGTTCAAGATGCATACCGAACAAGACTCGCTATGGGCCAAAGAGTGCACAAAGATAACTGATCCAAGGCCAGGGAAAGTGCAACAATTCGTGGAAAACCCAATTAGAGCTTGAACTATGTTGCAATAGCTAAATGCCAGTTTGGTAAAGTACCGAGTGCATGCAGAAGATATCAGAGGAGTATATGAAGCCCCAATGGAATAGCACAGATTCCCATGGGCTCAAACCTGTGAAGATATGTTTATCAGTTCGTCTGAATAGGAAAGAATTCATCCTTTTAAAAAAATATCTTCGGTGGACTGTTAAAGAAATTGTTGGATGATCACACCATGTGGTGATTTTTGTTTGGTTCAAACTGTACTTATTCGTTAATTTCGATTGAATTTTTTATTATAAATAAGGACATCAACCAATTAGTCAAGGTCGACGGTTGTTGTAAGAACTCTTTTTTTTTGTTGTTGAGAATTATTTTGAGACTGCTATGAATTTAGAAGTCCTTATGGACTAGAGACAAACTATTTCTATCAGATGTAATGTGATTGCACTTGGAGAAGAACTACTTGCTATCATGTTTCATGAATGATGCAGTAATGAGTAAGAGCAATCAATTATGTTGTCAAGTTATCTTGTGCAATGTCTTGATGTTCTTTGCTTTCATTATGGAGATAAATCGTTGTTTTTCTTGCCATTATCTTATTACATATGTGCTTTCTTTTTTATAGTTAGTTTCTCAGATAGTAATTGGATGCTCATTTGGTTAATGTATTAGTACTAGGCCCTTTGGCATAGAATCATTGTATGCATGTTTGAGCAGTGGGTTATTCCAAGCTCAGCCTCTTCGCAGTAGTTAAAACTCAATCCTGTTACTATTCAAGTTGGTTTATACTGGCTTGCGTCTCTCATACCAGCCCCACTCAAGAGAAAATACAAAGAAGAATAGTCCTAACTGAAGGAAGGGCCTTCACAAGAAAACAAAAATCCCATCGATAAATTGGTCGGATTGCAAGATCTGGAGAACCATTCCATATTAAGCACTACAGAGTCTAATTGGGTCTCAGTGATGGGCTTGGTTCCTAGTATTAAGTCAATGGATTTAAGCCCCATCAACAGAATTGGCGCTAGAAGGAGGGCCTGAGAATGAATGGTTGAGTATATAATTTATATAGTAATTCTAACATCCTACAGATTCGTAACAGTCCACATGCATGGCTAATCATTCAATAGATATCCCACACTTACTAAATACCCACGAAGCGGGTAACTCACCCAGCCCGAGGAAGAATCTTTTCACCCTGAAATACCTTACGCCCTTCCTCACGAGGAAGTGAATCAATTCCGAAGAATCACTAGAGCCTACGCACGAGAAATCGGTGCATTGTCCTTAACTCCCATCCCCCCTCGAAGAAAACAACAAAGTAGACCAGTGGCTACCACTCCCGATGAATTTTTCTTACACTCCATAGAAGACTTAATAGATTTTTCAATTACCAAAATCCAAGAACCTCTTGATCTAATACCCGAAACGCAAGCTGGCAACATCTCCGAGCCAAGTGATTGTTCGGAAGAATATGAGCTCAAATTGGATTCCGAATATATGGAAGGTAATAATGATCATGAGGAGGAAATGGAAATTCCACTTCAATACAACCAACCTTGGTTGGTCGGAGATGCTCTGGTCATCCTGGGATGAGTACATAATCTTCCCCGACACCCAGAAAAACTTCTCCCCAAGTACGATCCTCAAACTTCAGGTTTACCTAAAGATCATATCAAGAAGTTCATACTCGCGATAAGGCGTATGAATGGTCAACATGATTATGTAGTCTATAGGCTCTTTCCCTACACATTTAAGAACTCAACTTCCATGTGGAATTTTAATCTGTCGGTAGGATCCATAACCAGCTGGACCAAGTTCCAGAATGACTTTTTAGAAAACATTGTGGAGGAAACTACCATGGGAGCTCTGATGGTTGAGTTGTTCACAACCACCATGAGACCAAAAGAGAGGGTCAAATATTTCAATCAAATACTCATGACCATCTTAAACAAATTCCAGTGAACAATGAAACCAACTCAAGAGTTGCAAATCGAGGATTATGCCAAAATGCTTCCGGCTTCTATTTCTATGTTCCTAAAAAGGGCCACTAAGAAAACCCTCACGGAAAACTTTGAAGAGGCCAAGATGATAGAATTCCATATGAAAGGATGTAAAGAATTCCAGGCCTCTTTGATGAAAAGAGAGACCCAACCCCCTCCTAGGAGAGGACTCCTTTTAACAAGACCGTCGGGGAAACCAGACGAACTAACTCCTAACAAGGGTAATGGAGATATAGAATACCTGCAACGCATGGTTGAGAAATTATCTAATGAGATCATAGACATGAAGAGAAGCGTAGGGGAGGGAAACCAAAGCCAAAATCCCTATAAGCCTTTCTTTAAAAGAAACCAGCCTTTTAAAGCAATTGAACCTCCCCTAGCCAACTTAAACATCAACCTAGGGAATGTTGCATCTGATTCTTTCTGTACTTATCACCAGGATAACCACTCTGAAATACAATTCCCTCAATGGGTCCACACCATGAATTTAAAGGACAATCATTTTTTGGATGAAGTCTCCCTGACCGAACAGTCAAGTAGTTCAGCCATGAATATTACCAGTCAAGAAGAGGCCAACCCACCGCAAGACACAACCATGTTGATATGGGATCTCGATGTGATCGTGCCTTCGGATGATTTGTTTGAGCCTCAAGAACAACCCATAGAAGTTTCGGTAATACAGACACATAGTAAGGGTCAACCCGGCCTGAAAGATACCGATGCCACCCAAGCCTCACAAAGTAAGTTAACTCTCGATTTCTCGAAAATACCTTTTGTACCCGGTAAAAATCCTATAAGCATCCATACCCAGGAATCTCCCAAACTAGATTACAACGTAGTAAAAGATTTGAAGAAGCTAAAGGATAATATATCGGTTATGGACTTATGTAGGATTCCTCAGCAGAAATACTTTATGTTCCAAGATCTGATCTTGGTAGAAGACCCGACCACAGACAATGGTCAGAAGAAGAATCTATCCCCAATAGATCTGGCGAGCAAGCCAACCGTAAATACCTACTCGAAAGGTAGGAAGGAGAGGCCTTTTGTATCACCTTTCCTTTTAACATTTGAAGTCTTCAATAGAGACCTTCACAATTGTCTGGTAGATTCTAGGGCGTCTTCTAATGTCATGCCCTTGGTCATCTGTAATAAATTAGGTGTTTTCCCTCTCAAAAGTGATAAGCATGTCATACAACTGGATAGAACCCAAGTCAAGGTCATGGGAGAGCTCAAATATGTGATGATCAGGATAGAGGCACATCCTAATTTTGTGCAAGTGATTGACATCATCGTGGTGGATATCCCTGAGGCATATAGGCTATTGTCAAGCCGAGATTGGTCTGAAAATATAAACGAATATTTCAGCACAGACCGGGCGCACCTTTCACTACCGCAAAAGGGATACAAGAACATGATCAGAATCGATAGGGAGAGATATCTGAATCATACGGTCACTGATCTAGAAACCCCAAACGAATCAGCCTCTACTGATTTCCCCATATTGGGCAATTATTCCTATGATTCTCACTTCGAGAAATTTTCTCCTCTCCTGTCCAAAGTTTTGCTTACCCAAAACTCTGAGATGAATTATCAAGAGGAATCTCCATGTCGACAGAAGATTCTCTCTTCTATCAAAACCCTGTGCTAGGACGTGTTGCAGAAAAAATCAAGAAACAAAACATTGATGATGGTAGAGAAAGGAATGATTGTCGTTCGAGAATTTGGACCCTCTATTTTGATGTATCCAAATCACAAGAAGGGTCAGGAGCATGGTGCATCCTCATCAATCAGAAGGGTAAATGTCATTTCTTGTCCTGTAGACTAGAATTCGAGTGTACCAACAACACTGCCAAGTATGAATCTCTAGTACAAGGCTTAAAGAAAGCCATAGATCTAGATGTCAAAGAATTGAAAGTTTTCAAAGACTCTGAGATTATTGTTAGACAAGTAAGAAATACTATACATTGCAATTCGCCTCATCTTAAGAACTACCAGGAGGAGGTTCATAGGTTAATAGAGTGCTTTGAGGCATTCAATATCACTACGATTCCTAGAGCAAAGAATATTCTAATCGACTCCTTAGCCACAACCGCTTCCGGACTATCGTCTTTAGAAGACTATGAAGCCTCCCGATTCACTGTAGAACTACTCTACAAACCATCGGTACCTAATAACATTTCTTATTGGAAATTATTTGAGGGAGATGAACCGATCATAAACTTCCTAACCAACCAAGACAATTTCAAATATATCACTATTGACGATGAAGAGTTCCAAGAGCACTCAATAGAAACCGACCCTCGAGCAGAGTGGCATATGGATAAATCAAAGGCTCACACAATCTCGAAAGGGATAGCTAATCTAGAGAATCTATTTGATCTGAAGGAACGATTCAAAGGCCCAAAAAACGCAAAGACTGGTAGCTCTTGTCCCCTCCATGAAACTGTAAACCTTGGAACCCCAGAGAACCCAAAGCACATGAATCTCGGAAAAACTATATCTAAGGAAGAGAGGAAATCCTACCTCAAATTATTTAGACAATACCAGGACATTTTTGCATGGTCCTATAAGGATTTGAAAGTGTATGATACCCGCATTATTCAACACACCGTCATATTAAAACCCAAAGTGAAACCTTTCCAATAGAATCTTCAAAAATATCATCTATCCCTGGAACCTCTCATGTATCAAGAATTAAGGAAGCTTCTAGATGCGAAAATAATTTTCCAGGTTAGAGATTCCGCCTGGGTAGCAAATATTGTTCCGATGAGGAAAAAGTTAGGAGATATATGACTATGCGTAGACTTTCGGAACATCAACATAGGTTCAAAAAAAGACAATTATCCCATCCCTCCAATGGAACAACTCCTGCAGACAGTGTTGGGCTCGAAGATTTTCTCTCTACTAGATGGTTTCTCAGGCTACAATCAAGTGTTGGTTTCAGAGGAAGACCGTTTAAAAACCACCTTCCGAACCAAATGGGGGACCTTCACTTATAAACGCATGCCTTTTGGGTTAATCAACATAGGAGAAACCTTCCAAAGGGCCATGGACGTGGATTTTCCGGGACTTATTAATAAGTGTGTGATGGTGTATTTAGATGATGTAACTGTATATTCGAAGAATAGTGAAGAGCACATCCAACACTTAACTCATATTTTTGAGAGATACAGGAAATACAGTATATCACTGAACCCTAAGAAAACTATCTTTGGTGTCGAGGAAGGTAAGTTGTTAGGTCATATTATATCTCAAGCATGGATTTGCATAGACACGGAAAGGATTAAGGCTATAGCTCAACTCCCTCTACCCCATAACAAGAAAGATATGCAGTCCTTTTTCAGGAAAATCAATTTCGTGAGGAAATTTACTCCCGATTTTTCTGAAATCATCAAACCCTTACAAAAGATGATTCCCAAGGATGTCGAATTTAAGTGGGATGATGAGAAAAAATATGCTTTCTACAATATCAAAGTTCCCATATCCCGAGCATCGGTGTTGTGAAGTCTCGATTTCAATAGAGACTTTTTCCTTTATACTTTTGCCTCTGCCCAATCTCTAGTTGTGGTTTTGACACAGAAGGATGATGACAACAACGAAGCCCCACTTTCATTTATGAGTACAAATCTTCAAGGAGATGGGATAAATTACCCTACCATAGACAAGCAGGCCTACGCGGTCTATAAGGAAATAAAGTGTTTCAAGTCTTATATCCTCAATAATCACGCTAAGGTGATTGTGCCACACCCAGCGGTCTAATCCTTGTTCACCCAACAAGAAATGGGATAAAGAAGATGAAACTGGATGGCAGTAGTCTAGGAATTTGATCTAGATATAAAACCTACCAAACTAGTAAAGGGACAAGGTTTGTGCAAGCTCACAGCCGAAGCCCAGGGTCAAGCAATTGAATATTCCGAGTGGGAAAATGAAATATCACTATGGTGTGGTGAAGTAGCATACATCTCCCCAGGACAAGGCACCTGGTACAAGGATTTAACTTATCTTCTACATCATGGGACTTGTCCCGAGAACTTCAACCCTAGGGAAAGGAAAGCCCTGAGGTTAAAATTGGCACAGTATCGCCTTATAAATTCAGTGCTCTTCTGGATCAACTATGATGGGGTACTATTGAGATGTCTCAAATGAGAAGACACTGACAAAGTTTTAAAGGAACTCCATGACGACCCCACTGGAGGACAATTTTCAGGAAACACCACCGCTCATAAAATTCTGAGAGCCAACTATTACTAGCCCACCTTATTCAAAGACGCTCATACTTATGCAAGGAACTGTAAGACTTGTCGAATAAGCTCTGGAAAGGAGAAAAAGGAAGCAGTCCCACTTCATCCTGTGACTGTCTCTAGGCATTTTGATTAGTGAGGGTTGGATATCATAGGAGAAATTACGCCTAGCTCTGCAAAAATCCACAAGTACATTCTGACTGCCACCGACTATTTCACAAAATGGGCAGAGTCCATTCCTCTAACTCATGTGAACAAGAAGGTAGTAATCCAATTCATAGAACAACATTTGATCACAAGGTTTGGTGTCCCCTCAATTCTGGTCTTTGATAATGTAGCTTACTTCTCTTCTACCCTCTTAACAGAGTTTTCTCTGGACAAAGGAATCATAATCAAATACTCTGCAAATTACTACCCTCGGAAAAACGGTGTGGCGGAATCAACTAATAATAATCTGGTAAGGATACTAAAGAAGAAGGTTACATATAACCAAAGGAATTGGCATAACCAACTTCATAATGCCCTATCATCTGATAGGGTCACACCCAAAGAATTTGTAGGGAATTCCCCATACTTTTTGGTCTACGGACAAGAAGCCATCCTCCCGAACGGGCTCTATCTACCATCTCTTCAATTGGCCCAAGATTCCAATGAGGAGCCATCGTCGTCCATGCAATAAAGAATCAACACTCTGCTCATGTTGAAAGAAGAGAGAGAAAAGGCTAAGTCAAAATTATTATCTCACCAACAGATAATGAAAAGATGGTTTGATAAGCATAAAGTTGAAGAGAAGAATTTTCAAGTAGGAGACTTAGTCCTGAAATGAGACAGAGAGAATGAACCAAAGGGGAAACACTCTAAATTTTAGAACCTGTGGCTTGGAACTTTCTAGGTGGCTGAGAAGATCGGGGCAGGAACTTACCGGCTGTAGAATCTGAGAGGGGAACCTGATGCCCTCCCAATAAATGGCCAAGCCCTAAAAAAATACTTTCAATAAATAAATAAAAACATATATATACATATAATAATAAAATCAGTTAATATGGATAAAAGAAATACCAAATATATCTACATGTGGTTCATAAATACCTCAAGGGAAACAAAGTAGAAGCAGAGATTCTGCATTCGCCCACTCAATCACCATTTCTTGAGCACTCAACACACCCTAAAAATCTATGACCATTTTATTTTTCGGTACCACTCAATCGTTTACATTGTCTGATTTCACCTCAGTTACGAAACTGATACATTCGCCTACCTTTTGTGTTTCTTGTTTGAATCGATCAAAGTTTGCTTGCACGTACAACAAGGAACCTTCTTAACTTTGAAAGAAACTTAACAACTACTCAAGGAATCGGTGATCTAAAAGTTTTCCCTAACTCGCTTAGGAAGTTCAGCATCGATAGGGGTAAAAGGCGAAGGAAATCGCTTGAGAATTTGAAATAGCCAAGCATCAATCTCCATCGGCTTCGGCCGATGACAGCCTTTCTTTTCTATGAATAAGCCTCAGGAAGGATCTTCCAAAGACCGGTCCATTCGGCTTCGGCAAATAAATATAACAGTAGGCGTCGCGCAAATGGAAAATAACATTGTCAACCCCCGATACAATTTCGGCGACGAAAAGTTATAATGTGTTAACCCGCAAAGAAAACCATGCATTAATTTTACTTTTCCTAACTCCATCCAAGAATCAAAAGCCATTCTACCTAACCCCTTATGTGCTTTCGATGCATATGAGGTCCCCAAGTACATTTCCTACCCGCTAGTCAGGTGCTCTCTTTATGTTTAGATATTTTAATGACCCCCAGTTAATAACGCCACGTTAACATCAACTGATATCAGAAATTTTAACGGAGAATACATCAATGAATTTACAAATGCAATGATAACAATTATAAAATCCCATTATGAGCGTGAAGAAATTTAAATAAGAAGACATGTTTAATTCACATCCAAAAGGAGCAAGATACATTCAAAACACTTTCAAATTCTTCATACAATCAAAACTCTTGTCAGTCTTGGTTTACATACAAGTAAACAACTCGGATGACCCGGCTAAATGGCATGGTCACAGTAAGAATGCAAAACCCTTACAAAAGAGAGAAAAAATTGTCAAGCGTCACTTTCGAGGACGCAAGGCAAGGACCTGCCCACTATATATCTCATGTGTGTTGGTCCTCTCTCAGACTATCCGTCGCACCTTGTAATATCTCCCTCTCCTCTTATGTTTTCATCCTCTGTGCCTTGCATAATTGCACAATTTTATCTTGCACTTCTCGAATGATGTAGGAGCATCGTATGCAACCAGCCAAGCAAGCATAAAGGCGAAAGACAGCTGGAAAAGCACCAGTGCACATTTTGAAATGTTTTGAAACATTAATGAGCGGATATTAATGTAATAGCTAGGGGAAGCGTACTTACATTTATATCTTGGAGTTGTGAATAGATATTGAGCAATTGCTCTCATCTGTTGAATGTAATAGGTATTTAAGTCTGTTTAATGAAAGTAGGTAGATTTGATTTAATAGATTAGACATTTTAGAAGCGTAGGAGGGAAAATGGATATAGACACCCTCACCCTTATATCATTGTAATAGGAATATTATGATGGTTCAGATTTCATAAGTTGTAGAGTTGTAGCAGAGAACTGTAGAGGAGAACCCATGTATAGGAGAACTTGAGTTAATATATAAAGCTTTGACTCAATTTTCAGGGTGTTATGATGCTTACTGTTTACATTTGTTAAATGGTATGTTTACAATTGTTTTATTTTCTCTGTTATGCATTTGTTTCAATGTTTTTCGGGTGTATGATTTCATGTTGAGTGTATGAAGTCTGAGAGAGGAGAAGAATGAGTTTCAATTGTTTTTCTTCCTGAGAATTCCTGGAAAGAGTGCAGTGAATGTCCGCAAGGTGTGCATTGACGAGGAACTGAGTTTTATCTCAGAAAGCTCAAGAGAGATATCATTGTTCTCATAACCAGCAAAAGTGCAGGTGAGGCACAAATTCATGCAAGGTGTGTGCAGGCTGGTTGAATCCTTAGAACTTATAAACTAATGTGAAGGTTGAAGGACTACTGTTGCAAGAGTGCACAGGGTAGAAGACTCAAATAACCAGAGGTTATTTGAAAATTTCCGCAAGGAGTGCGAGCAGGATTCCTTTTGGGGGCTTGAGTTTGCAAGTGAGATATCGGGATGGATAGCACCTTTGAAGTGTTCAAATGGAGGTGGAGATTGAAATCATCTCACAGAAGTCAAGTTCAGGTGGAAGGATGCCAAGTCATTTTGTCCAGAGATCCTTGAAGAAGAGTGAACAAACGGTGAAATTTCTTCGTGGAAGAAGTGTTGAAATCCCGTGGACCGTTGGATCTCACAGATCTATGAGAAGGTTAAGGCTGAGTGTATTTTAGAATTCAGGATATCAGAAGGAGTAGCGACCATTGGATGAGAAGAAACAGGAGCCATTGATTCCCCTTTGGAGTGGAATTTTGGCATTTCGGCATTTCAGGGTTCAGCATTTCGACAATTTCGATGACAAGGAGCTGGGGCACTTTGCGTTGAAAACCCCGAAGTTGTGAAACACGACGTGTCTTTGGAGTAGGTCTGTGGTCACAGAGGAATCAGTCACATGGACCGAGATTTGGTCAGGGGATAATCTTCATTGAGTCCATTTCGACATTTAGACATTTCAGGGCTCGGGAAGTAGAGGAGGTTGTGATTTTGGAAGCGAGAGTTTCAAACTCCTGGTTCACGAAATCTCGAAAGATCCAAATCCGTTGGATCGAGTAAGATCTCAACCATAGATCACGTAGGAGGTGAGGCTTCAGGAATTAGGGAATCGAAGTTTCGAAAGGTAAGGAAACTCTCTGCTATGTATTTTCATGAATCACAAAATCCCGAAGAGTGAAAGGAAAAATTCCCAAAAGGTTGAGGGACAATAGCCATTGGGTCCCAATCGAGTTTCGATGTTTCAGGACTCAAGAGGTAGAGTTGCATGGTCAACATAAATATCGAAATCACGAATATAGAAACGTCGAAAGGTGGGTCCCAAGTATCAGTCAGAGGGTACGTGTGGTGGAAGTCAAAGGAGTGGTCAAGGTTCGGAGAAAATCCTGAAAGAACGTAAGACATTAGATCAAGGTAGGCCCACAACCATCAATCTCGCCAAAGGAGAAATTTTGGAGTTCGGGAAATGGAGTGACCAGTGGTTGGGGTCACTACATTTCAAACTCCCGGTTACCGAAATCCCGATACAACCAGAACCATTGGATCGAGGGATGCTCATAGCCATCGATCTCGTCTAAGGAAGCGATTTCGAGTTTCGGGGTTTGAAGAGTCAAAAGACTCGACTCTCTTGCATCGTTGAGTCATGAAATGCGAAAAGTGTCTCTTGGCTTGGCCAGAGGTCATATCTAGTGGTCGTGTGGAGGTGAAGACTCATTCCTAGTGCACGTTGTGCAGGTGGGGTTTTCGTGAAGGACCTGTGGATCGGATTCGTGGGGTTTCAGTGAGGGCCCGAAAGAACTGTTTCAGTTCTGTGGATTCGAAGAAGATCGATCCTGTGCAGATCTTGGCCCGAGGGTCAGGGGTCTGCGTCAATTGTGGTATCAGAGCACAAAACAAATTCTTTTCTTTCTGTAGTAGAGAGAAAAGAGGAAAAAATTTCATCCATGCCACCGAGAAGAAGAGATAGGCAAATGCTTGATCCAGCAGTGGAAAGAGAAATGCGGGAGTTACGTGCCAGACTTGATTCTATGGAGACAGTACAGAGGTGCACAGTTGACGCTGGGCATATCAGTGAAGTTGAAAGTTAAAATGAAGTTGGAAATGAAGGAGAAGAAGTTGCAGTCAAAGATGCTACAGAAGAACGCCTATCCAGGGTTGTTGCAAGGATAGGTGCTAGGGAAAAAATGGACATTCCCATGTATGAGGGAAACTTAGATGTTGAATAACTTCTAGACTGGATTAGAGATCTAGACAAATACTTCGACTATAAGGATGTCGAGGAAGATAATAAATTCAAACATGTCGTTACTAGACCTAAAGGGCATGCAGCACTGTGGTGGGATGAACTGCAGGCTGACAGACGCTGCAAGGGCAAGCAGAAAATCAAGAGCTGGGATAGAATGGTTGCAAAGATGAAAGCCAAATTTATACCCAGGGATTATCAAATCACTATGTTTCGAAGGATGCAGTATTTGAGACAGAAGATGATGTCATTGAAGGAATACACTAAATAATTCTATAGGATAAACATCAGAGCAGGTCATCGGGAAAGCGATGATGAAAAACTTTTCAGGTACATGAATGATCTGCGATATGACATTCAATATGAGATGGGCATGATGACCATTCGAAATGTGGAATAAGATTATCAGATATCTCTGAAAGATGAAGAGAAGTTGAGCCGGAAGCAAGGTCAAAGAGGTCGAGGTAGAAGTCAAGCCAAAGGCAAAACAATTTCCCAAGACAAAACTCAAAAACCTAAAGAAGAGGAGAAGAAACCTCAATCTGATAGAGGAGGAAGCTCACAAGGAAGGTAGTATGTTGATAGAAATACTTTTCCTCGAACCAGAGGAAGAGGAAGAGGTAGAGGAGGTGAAGTGAAATGCTTCATCTGTGGAAAAATTGGACATAAATCCTATGAGTGTCCAGATAAGAAGAAATATGGTGGTGAAACTCACATTTCCAAAGCTCAAATATGGAATGTTGAGGCAAAAGATGCTGAGGGTGGAAGCTCTTTGATGATGAGGAAAGTTCTCTTAAAGCCAGAGAAGGAGGCAGAGAACTCAGCCCAAAGAAATAGTATGTTTCGGACTGCTTTCAAAACTAAGGATAGGGTATGAAATCTCATAGTGGATAGTGGTAGCACAGACAATCTCGTATCTACAGATATGGTAGAAAATATGGAGCTGGAGACTGTTGTACATCCAAGCCCATACAAAGTTTCGTGGATACAAAAAGGACATCAGGTAAATGTCACTAAACAGTGTTTAGTTGAATTTAAAATAGGAGGATATAAAGATGAAATATTATGTGATTTCATTCCCATGGATGTTTGTCATCTATTGCTAGGTAGACCATGGAAATATGACAAAAACGTAGTTCATGATGGGAGAAAGAACACATACACCCTAGAAAAAAATGGTAGGACTCACATGTTGCTGTCGATTAAGGATAAAGAAGTGAAAATAGAGATGAGAAACACTATACTTCTCATGAGTGGGAAGGAACTTCTTAATGAGGTTAAGAAGAAGGAAGACACACAATTTATTGTGGTCAAGAAGCCCAAAATTGTTTTGACCAGTATGAGAATAGATGATTTACCAGAAGAAATCCAGGAGTTGCTAGGAGAGTTTGTTGATATAGTGGTGGACGAACTACCTTGTTTGTTGCCACCTATCAGGAGTATAAGCCATCATATTGATCTTATACCTGGAGCCAGTTTGTCGAATAAAGCCGCGTATTCATTGACACCGCAGGAAAATGAAGAAGTTAAGAGACAGTTCCAAGACTTAATGGACAAAGGATTGATTTGGGAGAGCTTGATTCCATGCGTTGTTCTAACAGTGCTCAGCCCAAAGAAAGACGGAGGCTGGAGAATGTGTACTGACTCAAGGGAAATCAATAATATTACCATCAGATATAGATTTCCATTGCCAAGGATGGACGACTTGATGGATTGCTTGAGTGGAGCAAAGTTTTTTTCAAAGATCGATTTGAAAAGAGGGTATCATCAAATTCGAATGAGAGAAGGTGATGAATGGAAGACAACATTCAATATGAATGAGGGGTTGTATGAATGGTTTGTCATGCCATTTGGCTTAACAAATGTGCCTAGTACTTTCATGAGGTTGATGAATGAAGTCTTGAAGGATTTCATAGGGAAATTCCTCATTGTGTATCTTGACGATATATTAATTTTCAGCAAGACAAAAGTAGAACACTTAAAGCATCTAGTTGCAGTAATGAGGAGATTACAGCAAGAGAAATTGCTGATTAATATGAAGAAATCATCATTTATGAG
>SNQJ01S0181683.1:0-19239 GCA_010110895.2 Picea sitchensis
TTTCCGCTGTGTAAATGAAATACTGTTGAAACCTATGGATTGTCTAATTATAACAGTAACTATATGTTTATTCTGAGAATTAAAATGTATCTCTTTGCTGTTACGCATGTGATTGTACAATTCTGTATGTTTTCTGTAAAATTCCATGTACAGTTTGTTACATAGTGCGTTATAAGCTATGGGTAAGCGAAAAGGTACACTACAGACCTTGACCCAGAAATATGCAAATAGATATGAATGATTCAATATTCTATTCAATGAATTCTATCTACAATAGGGAGAAGATATCTTTCCAGAAACACGAAAGATACGAAATATAAGTTCTTTTCTTGAATGAACGACAATTCCAAACAATCATAAGCAATGAAATTTCTCAATTTGATCTCTTTTAGTTTTGAATGCAAAGATTTTTTTTTGAATGATTACTTAAAAATAATGAATGACTTTAATTTTCCTTTCTGGAACCAGATCTGAAGTATACTAAAGAAAGAAAATGTAATCAAAGCAAATAGATACACTCAACATAAACCCAAATCAATCTTTCAATGAAGATAAAAACAAGGATGACAAGAAAGTGTTTATCAAATGTAAACAAACAATAGCATTCAAATCAACAAGCAATCCAAAAAATGTAAAGTAATCCAAAACTTCACTCAGATGAAAGACTTTTAATCAATCAAGCACCCATATCTATGATAAGAGATTATATCCTTGTTGATAAAAATCAAGAAGCACAAACTTACAAAATGATAATGAAGGCTTTGCAATCTTTGAAAACCAATCAAAAAGCAAGTTTAAATTCAACAATCAATCAAATAGTGACCTCAAAAGTTCCCCCTGGGTGATCAAGACAAAATTGGGCATCAAAAGATAATCAAGACCCAATCCAAAAAAAATTACAGACACCATCACAGGCCAACAGTAGGTTACAGTGCATAAATCAATAGTTTTCGCAGGCTAGCAATGGATAAGGTGTGAAAATTCCGCACTGGCCTAAACAGTTAGGGTGCGACAATCTAAACTTTCCGCAGGTGACAAATAGAGTACAGTGCAGAAACGTCTGTAAACACAAGAAAATTGGAAAACGGGTAAAGAAATTTTGGAAACTTTCAGGGCTAGAGAGTCTGGATTGATTCCTTACAGACTCAGAGACTGAAATAGAATGGAAAAAGATAGGCTAAGGGAAAATGGACAACAAAAAATAAAAAACAGATCGTATCCCCAGCGGAGTCACCAATTTTTTTATTGGATATATCGGTAAATGAGGACATAAACTGATCTCCCTAGATCCACCTAGATCTAGAACAAAACAAGACAAGATAAGACATGGCGCTTTCCCTAAGCTCTAATCATTGAATCTATCATCAAAGAAAGGATGAGTAACATGCCTTTGAATATTGATTCCTTATGTCTTTGTTGTCCCTGCTTCGCTTCGATGCTCTTGTGCTATTGATCCTGCAATGAAACACAAACCAACCAAAGTGAAATCAATAATAGTATATTCAATGAAGGCTTATACATGTGATCAAAGAATCATGTAATAAAATGAGAGTGATTTATGGGAAATAAACATGCCACTATATTATATTAAGAGAAAGTGGAAGGTACAAACAAACAACCTTGATGTTGCTAAGTTCCCTTTCGGTGGCCCTTCCTCTTGACACACACACTTGCTCCAAGATTGCATGAAGATGATCCACAATAACTTGATAAGCTAAGATGAAGCCTTCAAGCATCTTATGTAGAGTACTTCACACAATTCACAGCCTATTCAACCTTAATCATTCCTTACTTTCTCTTGCTTGCTTAATGCTTAACCTTTTCCATGAGAAATCCATCATTATATAGGATAAAGAGAGATGGTTAAAGACATAAAAAATGATCCCACCAAATCAGAGAGGCGTGTAGGATCTCAACCACACAGACACCACCTCATATTCTAGAAGATTCCTTCTAGAAATTTTGTGAGCTTCTTCCTTTTTCTCAGTTTCAGAATGTTGACACACCCTGTCTATATAGCAGCCTATGGAAACCCCACAGTCTAGGTATGAAGAAGGCTGCAGAAATCAACATTTCCGCACTGTACAATACTACTAGCCTGTGATGTCCTTCTAAAAGAAAGTCTTGTAGAGTAGGAAACCAATTACTTTTCTCATGGGAAATATCCTTTTGAGAGGCTGAATACATGCTTGTAGACACATCATCAAGGTAACCAAAATAATGTGTAACACCTTCAAAGTAAAAACAACTTATATCTCACTTAGATATTCCAATGTGAAAAAGTTCAACAAGACTTATAGCATGAAGGTCATCATCTTTGTCATGAGATGAGGGAGAGTTCATTAATTTGTCTTCAAAGTTCACTCTTTCAATTTTTTTTAAGGATGGATCATAAGGTTCAAAAATTTGATAAGGGGAATAATTCATCAATTCTTAACCTTCATGTGTATAAGGAAAAAAAATTGGTTAATGCATGTCTCCTTAACTTCATCTTTAATTTCCTTCAACTTTTCTTCTTGGATGGATTCATGAAGTGTAGTTGATTTTCTTCTTCATCCATGTGGTTTTCAATAAGTTCATGCTCTTCATGAAGTGACTCTTCTTTAACATGCTCATCAAATACTTGATCTTCCATGGTACGTGCAATGAGTACCTCTTCTTATTTTTAGAGGGCTACTATGGTACAATTGGTGAACATCTCCATTTCCTCACTTTCAAGACTATGATCCCAATATTTGAAGAATGACCTTAGAAAATATGTCAATGAAGTAATTGGTACTACAAGATCATCATAAAACCAATCACTATCCTTGTCTTCCAAAGTGCACATAAAGGTATGCATCCATACATCCTCGTGGATAATATGAGATCCATTCATAACCTTGATAAAAGGGATAATGTGTGACAAATATGACTTATGATTTCCTTGAAATGACCAAATAGACTCAAATAATTATAAATCATAACCTTTATTTGGAGCTCCTAGAATGTTTGAGACATAAAGTGGAGCACACATATAATTTAAGCATTCCAATTCTCTCATGCTTCAACTTTTCAAATCTTCAAATCTCATACCGAATTGGAGTGGAGTCATGAAGGTGAATTCTCAAAACCAACACAATGCTACTTGCTTCACCCTACAAGCAACAAGTCTCCTAAAATATCTAAGGGAAAGGGATTCTTCCCTTCAATGGAGTTACAATATAAGCTTCCAATTTTTTTTTGAACTATTCAAATGTCATCAAATCTAAATCTCAAGAATTCTTTACTTAGGGAATGGACTTTATACCTAGGAATGACACCAAAATGTTACTACTCAAACTCTCTTTAAAGGGAAAGTCCTACCATATGTGGGATATCCTATAGGAAACTACTGAGAAATCCACCCATTGTCACCTCAGTGACATTTCCTCTCACTTTAAGGATAAGAGATGGAGCTTCCTAACCTAAGGAGGGTGCTCCTAAAGGGTCAAGCTAAGCTAGGTCATGTAGCGAAGAAAGGGATATCTCTAACTTGACTTGACAAAGAAATCATCAATTTGATTTGACACCCCCTCTCAAGGATACAAAATGAGATTTCATATGTGAAAAGGTGAATCAAATGATCAATGTGGAATAAGTTTCAAATGTGTTTAACTTCAACCAATGTGCTCATTCACATGACATAGTTATGTTTGGAAACTAAAAGGATAGATCATGCTTAAAAAACCATGGGAGGCTATAAAAGTGCTAATCATATTTCAATTATTCCCATTAAGAGGATTACTGAGACAACATTTGCCAAATATCAATAATGAACCAAAGAGCGCCAAATGTATCGTGACAGTAGTTGAGTTGAAATTCTAGGACAATAAAGTTAAGATTAGAAACAACAATGTCAGAAATTTAGAGTGCACTTAGGTTATGGGACTGATTCATGTAATAAAGATAAATTTCACATGTCAAAAAATAAAGACCTTGGTCTTATATACCACTATGTTAGAAGAACAAAATACTTAGAAATCCCCCGAGAAAATCTTATGATCACAATTATGAAAACAAAGCTATTGGAACATTGAGATAATGGGAAGTATCTGTATCATTCAACAATGATCATTTATTGTGTCATGTGATCAAGTGTGATATCATTGTCATATAAAGAAAGATCCACCCATATGTAAACATATTTTAAATTATAAGCAATGACCAATGACCTTTTAGAGTATATTACCACTAGACAAAGTATGTCAAAATGTACCACATAGTATCATGTAATCAGTGCTCAAGAAATTATAAATGTATTAGCTCATAAGGCACATTTGTCACTATAATTTAGGATGTTTATCACCAATGACATATCATAAACTTAAAGTACCTCAAGAGTGAATAGAACATGCACAAATGCAATGGTTATCCAAGGGTTCTATGTGTTGTAGAGATAGTATATGGATATGCACTAGCATAGAACAAATTTAAGCCCTTTATATGCTCTTAGACAAGTGACCTTTAATGTGTGTTAATAGTATGGCATTATAATTTAGATCCAAACCATGTCAAATAGTTCCAAGCATTCAAGGTTGCAAGCAGCACCAATGGAAGTAGAATTAGAACACCAACTAATGGAGTCAAACACTAAGTCACTTCTCAAACACATACTTAGAATGAGCTATGTGCTCAAACGTTGCCCAAAATTTGTATATCAAGATAGATGTATGCAGTATTGTAAACCCTTGCCACAAATGTCAATGAAAAACCTGAGATCATATGCATTAGGTGAGTGTTAAGAATGTATGATGCTCTTATGTAAGCCAAATTTACCTCAAAACATATTCAGATCTGAAAAGAACCAAACGTGAAGTTACCCGAGTGAAGTTAAAAACCCAGACATGAATCATTTCATTCAAAAGGAAAACCGTTGCAATACGTTTATCGTCAATTTTGTTAAGAGTGTATTTAATATGTCATAAGTGCTTACACGTTGCAAAGGAACATTGTATTTAGAAAAAAATGGAACCCTTATGCAGATTTGTGAACCCTTAAAATATGGCAGTTTCAAGTGTGGAAACATTTAAGATTATGGTGTGATGATGTGAAACAAATGCTAATCAAATATTCCAAATTGTAACGTAAACAATATTATACCTCAAAGAGGCAAGACATTCCTCTTGTTTGTGCATCAATTTACCCTTAAAAAACATGTAGATCACAAAATTGGTGCAACTCTAACATAGAATCCATGTATACAAACTTTATTGAAAGCAATGCTTTTATTCACCATACGCTTCCAAGCAAGAGGTAAGCAACCCAATAGATATGAAAAGACTTAAACAATGCGGATTTGCTTTGTTTTCTTAGGGTTAGATCCAAATATTGAGAGATGTAAAACAAGATCTCTACCATGTTTATGTTAACATCCAGATATATCATGAAAAAGACGAGTTAGCATGAGTTAGATCCAATTTTGGAAATATTATACAATGAAAACCACTTAAATCTAGCAATCTAGATTAGTAGATCAAACAAATGAGGCACTAGATTGCAAAATAAACAAAAAGGAAAGGGAAAAAATGAAAAATGATTTTTGTAAGAGTCATGAGGTTAGCTCAAGTGGTTTCGATCGGGGCCATTGAAGCTATCCCATTGGGGGGAGGTCCGCGAGTTCGATATCTTGTTCCCAGCAGGGTTGGAGAGAGGCCCCATAATTGAGACCAGCAACCCATTTACCATCCACGAAGTAGGGAAGTACTCGAGGATTTCTCATGAGGTATTCCATCGAAAAAAAATATATTTTGTGAGATAAAAGGAAATAAAGACCAGTGCCTATCCTATTCGGCTAATGAGCCAACCAATACTCCTTGAGACTTGGTTCTTTCAAAGAATCTCGAGATTCTAGGCAGCCCTAGGGTGTACCTAGTGAATTCCCTTAAAAATATCTTGGTGTTCCAAGATCTAGATGGTGACAAGAGTGTGTTACCAACTCCTTAAGTAGCAAAGAGTAGCTTCTACACCATCCTAAGGTGGAGCAATTTGGAAAAGAAATAAGTCAAGTTTTTGCCAAACTCAATATTTTAGTTAAGCATGAACAACTAAAGACTATAAGGAAATGCCATTACCTTATCAATCTCTTCCACTGTAACACTTTGCTCCTCTTGTGGCTCCTAGCTTTCTCAATCCATCTTCACTTGTTACAAGTAAACCCCTTTTGCTAGATCCCTCACAAATATTTTCCCAAGAAATATTACGATAAAACCAATAACACAAATATAAATGAGTCAAATGATATCATTTTATTCTCAAACTCTAGTTACAAATGAGAGCATGGCTTTCTTTATATAGGAGAGGTTCCCTTCTAGAAGCAAGTTTAGAAAACCATGGGTGAGTACAATACCATGTGATAAAATGATGACCATAAGAGATCATGGGACAAATCCATGGGAAAACACTCAATTTGTTACAACAAAATTCCAACCATGGGAAAACACTCAAGTTGTTACAACAAAATTCCCAAAGGTAAGGACTTCATAAGATAATATAAAGATGACCAAAACATCACATATGTGGTACAATAGAGCTGAAATAGAGGTGTGCCCCTCATCAAAGTGTTCCAATGTCCTATTATTTGATTGAAATAAATGTGCAAAGATGGAGCACCCTCATAAAAAACCATGAACTGAGGGTCTAATATACAATGATGAAAAATAATCAACCCAAAGCAAGGTGCACTTCTTTGGAAGGAGGCATGCATGACCAAAGTAGGGTGCCTCATCAAGTGTGCAAGGTTCAAAAGGAAATAACCAACTTAATCACCTATAACCAATTGTAACAACCTAGTTCATAACTTGTAACCACCTAGTCCATGTTTGTAACAACCTGGTCCAATTCCTCACTACCTCAACAAACCCCACACGTGGTCCATGTGAGAGAATGAGGCACACATGTGGTATAATAACATCAAAATAAATAGGGGCACCCTCTTAAATCAATCCATGTTGCACTATGAGGATGTGGCATCCCTATCACAACACAATGCATTGTTACACATCCCAAAACAATGACATTTATCCCAATGAAGTACATGGGTATCGAAGCATGGTACATGTTGCCCAATGCGAGGCACCCACTTGGAGTGGCGGGTTCAACTTCTTTGCAAGGCATTAGGTGATGCACACTATAATGTCCCCAACTTTGGACATTATTATAGTACTGAGTGTTATGTTGACCAGAGTGGCAGGATGTGTGTGACGTGATTTCCAAGAGATATTGAGGGGTTTTATTGGGCTGACTTGCATCGTTTATCATATTTCATCATCATGATCCATTCATATTGGCTGGTTTGGTTGCATTAGGCGATTTAAAGTGATACTGAGTTATTTTGGGTTATAAGTTAATTAAATTCACTAAGGTCGTATTGGGAATAATACTTGGATAAATCTATTAGTGTAATATCTCATCAAAATTGGGAGGAAGAAGGCCAGGGATAAAGATGATGAGAAGTGACTTCCAGTGGTTTGAGAAGCCATGGGAGGGATAAATCACTTTTAGAGGTAAAATGGTTAATTAATTAATTAAAAATTGATTTAATTAAGGAATAATAAAATAAAGTAAAAGTCATAGGAAAAGGTGAACATGGGGGTAAAAGAGAGATATGAGCCTCTATTCTCTCATTATATTTGTTTATCATTGTTGTTTGGATTCTTGCTAGAGAGCCCATGCACTTGGAGGTTTTAAGGGTTTTGGTGAACAAACCCTAGAGATCCAGCTTCGATGGTGAAATATTCCACCTTTCTAGATCCAAGCTTAGCCCGAGGAGGTGAAAGATTCATCCCTCATCATTCTACATTAGTTATATCTCAATCACAGGTGGATTCTACAGGTTCAGAGAGAGGAGGTGCGCATATGTATGGGATTACAGCTGGAGGGCGCACTTGATGAACTAGTTCTATTCGATTTGGAGAGGTGGAGGGGTTTCGGAGGTCCAAACCCATTTGGACTTGGTTATTGGGCCTAGGGAACCTTCCTTAGCCATTTTGGGGGAGTTCTATCCATCATATATTTATTTGTGAGCTAGCACGAGTTCTGGAGGAGGCATTGTAGAAAGGGATTTATTCATCTAAGGGGTCTAAACACCTCTGATCAGCAGGAAATTCAGCCAAGGGTTTCCTAGTGGATTGATCTACAATTTGGTATCTTTCTTAGAGGGTGTGGAGGCCATCTTGAGGAAGGGAGCCGAATTATTGGCTTGCTTCGGTAGGAGGTGCATATGTTCTTGAACATTGTGGTTTGGGGGTCTTCCAGTTGATCTACTGCTCAAATATTGCTCATATCTTCTTGCCATCGCCATATCTACCTTCTCACAGATTTTTGCATAGGTTTTAGGCCATCAGAGAGGAGTTTGTACTTTCCTTGGACCATTCCAGCTAGGAGGTGCACATTGTGAGAGAGGGGACATCGCCTATAGAAGAAGACATAAGTTGGATTTTTGTCTCATAGTATTTAACGGAGGCTTTTGGAAGCCTAGATCTTCATCCCTATCTTGTATATTAGAGGCATCATCATTCATACACTCTATTCTATTATTTATATTCCAAATCTGCTCCATTTTGCATGAGGAATTATTTATATATGAATAATAAATCAGATCTGAGGTATTTGTGGTTATTTCTTGTGTTATTGATATTGAATCTTGTTGAGTATATGCCATTGTTGTACCTACATCATTTACTTGCTTCAAAAACACAATAAATATAATATTAAGCCTAGCACAGCTCTAGAAGACAAATCACGTAAAGTGTTTGTGAAATACAACAGTATATAAATCCCAACAAAACACAATGTTCCAATCATATTTGGTTGGGAACATTTTGATGGTATCAAAGAAAATTTCCTTAGCTAACCTATGATATATATTGATGATCTTAAGGAGAAAATTTCTAATTGAATATGAGAAAGTAGCACATTGTTCAGTAGTCTAAGAAAATGGATAAACAAGAAAAGCTTTGGGTAGAATTGAAAGCAATCCTTATATGAGTGGTTATCAGAAAGACATAATAGAAGAGCACGTGGTAGACAATGGAAAGAGGATACATCCTCACAAATTAGTGGATTGACAGGAGAACAGCTTGATCCTACACCCATTAGGAGGAGGCAACTTTACTACAGTTGCAAAGCTCCTTGGAAACTAGATCAAGATGCAGTGGTAAAGGGAAGGTGCACATTTTTTGAGGTGCACTATGATAGTGAGAATGAAGAGATGCATGAGGATGCAACCATAAATGCCTATTTAGAGAAATCTGATGAGACTAGTGAGTCTTGTGCATTTGAGGGACAATTGTTTGGACATGATGATAGCACATGTTCTTGATCTTCCCTATTAGGAAGTGTTGAGGACTCAACATTTCATGTCAGTGAACTTGTGGGGATTCATATGTGTTAGAACTTAGACATGATAAGATTAAGAGGTTGGATGAGCTACCCTCGGGTATAGACATGGATTCGAGTCATGTATGGACAATGATGAGCTTTCTATGATGACATTGACACATTTTCATCTTCCCAGTTACCTATGATATCCATGGCACATGAGGATACCAGTGGCATTTTTGATATGGTGGAGGAGACTTGTGTGAGGATTGTACACCAGGGACATGTGGATCTGCAGACCCAGGAGGAGGAGACATGACTTGGAGACAATTGACCTTACACATACCTATATCGGTATATGAGGAGAGTGAGTCACCTCTTTTGGAAATTCCATTGTTAGATCAAGTTGTGGATATTTGGTATGATGGGATACTTACTTCCAGGATCAGTCTACAATGATGAGGATACACTCCTTATTGGTGGGGTATGACCACATCCTCATGTATGAACACATATGTATGGGATCCATGTGCATATGACATTATCAGAGTGAGCACACAAGAGGATACAACTACCCATCTTGGATCTGATAATGATTCGGATGGGGGTAGCGGAGTTGATGATGGAGTCTGATGGAATACATAAGGACTCATTATACAGTGAACATGGGAAAGTTCAATGCCACTTATATTTTGAGGTGTGTTGTTGGGGATTCCATTGTTGACATTAGTAGTGGGAGGAATGAGGTAGCACCTTAGGAGGATTGTGATCATGATTCGCAACACTTGGAATGTCAGTTGAGAGTCAATTAATACATGATCATGGAAACCACTAGACACATTGATGACGTACATGCATTGGTGGTAGATTATTGTTGGAGGAATCAATGGCATATGAGAGTTTAGATGGAGGAAGTTTTCCGTGGATGAATTTCATACTCTCATGGAGAGTGACTATGATGAGGGCCGACTACCTGACAATGGTTGATGGGCCAGTTACCTAATGGTGGTTGGTGATATATGGAGAGGGGCTCTAGGGAGTAGGAGTTGGAGGTGGACCCGGCGAGCTCATGAAGTGGGTGACACACAAGAGTTATTAGGCCACCACAGACAACCTTTAAGAATGGGGGTCCAAAATTAGAGGAGATCCTTGAGGAGTCTGGTAAGACATACACTATATATATCTTTGCAGAGAGTCAAATATACCCGTCAGTTACATTGTTGGAGGATATCTAGGTGTCACAAGGGCCACCATTCATAGGTATTTCAGAGACAGTTGGTCATAGACATACACATGGGGATTCTAGAGCCAGGGGTAGTTTGTGATCTACTTTCATTTGTGTCTGAGGATTGTTTGATATCCACGCAAAGTTTGATCCAAAAGTAAACCTTGGACATATGATGAAGACAGATAGTTCACAGGAGCATGCATAGGTGTATAGTGGGATTCATAGGGACGAATTGGATTGCAAGGAGGAGACACACTTAGTGGAGCATGGAGTTTCCTCTCCCTTGCAGCAGCACTTTTGGATTCTACAATATCACCTTCACAATAACAAAAAATATATGAGTGATGATGGTTGGAGAGTGATCAACCAACATTTTGTGGAGTTACCTATTGTTGTACCCAATGGTTGGGGTTTAGTGATTAGTACAGGAAAGTATTTACCATGGGTGGCAGTGGATACAGAGATTTTGTAGCCAGTCCTTGGGATTGACAACATGACATTCCTACAGTTGGTTTTAGATATTTATGATAGCCTTTCGATACTTTCATCATTGATAGTAGTACAGGGGGTGATAGACAAGGGTAGGGGACATGTAGAGTTGGTAGGATGAGACCACCCGACATGGTGTCTTTATTGCACACAACAACATAGGGGTGGATTATTAGAGACATAAATTCAAGGCCTTGGGTGTGATAGAGAGTATCTTAGGCCATGGAACAAAGGATACTTTATAGGTTGATACAGATGCAGATTCTCATTGGGATGAGGATGGAGAGCTTCCGACAGTTATCGATGAAACACATCAACAATGTTGAGAGATTGGAAGTGGTGAAATTAAATTTTGTGGGACACAGGAGTCCATTTGGTTAGTAGTTTGATTCATCTTATGAGGGTCTGAGTTGTGCCAGCGAGCAGTAGACTTCACTCTTGGATTAATTTGATAGGGCTTGTTGGGTTCTGTTCTATGAGGCAAGACAGGTTCTCCCTATTGATACCCATGATTGAGTTGGGCGAATGATGGGAATATTTTGGTTCCACAGGGATACCTTTATAGGATTAGGTTTTTGACAACAGGCCCCATCATCACATGTTTAGCATAAGGATCCAAGAGTAGGATATCCAGTATGTATACTTTGAGAAAAATGTCACGATCATAGTAGTGCAATGTCGGTATTGATGGTCACTATAAAGAGACTAGCATGGGACCTTGGGATTACTGGGTTGGGAATTTCATTGACTAACAGAGTGGAGTGGATCTTTACAAGGGAAAATCACTTTGATTTTCCATTGATATTTAGTTTTGGGGGGAGAACATCACTTGTTGGTGATTCATTGAGATCTTGTAGTACCTCACTATAGGCTCTTTAATGTTCATTCGGTGGAGGTCGTGTTGTTCTTGGTATGGATGTGGAGATTGATTCATTTTGGGTTGAGGCCATTTGTTGTTACCAGGAGACTCATGGTGTTGATATATTTTCATGACTATACTTCCACGGTGGTTCAAGATCGATATAGGATCAAGGATTGGAATGCTTAGGTAGTTCGGGTGTTTGATGGAGTTAAGGTTTGAGAATAGAGTGGTTTCTTGGGAGTTAGATGAGAGATTCCTTGGCCATGGATCATTCTACTCATTAGGAGCATTGGGTGTCACGCGTGGTGAGCACTTGGAGGGAGCCACATCTTGAGGAGTTTACTTTGTTTCCTACCCGGTGGATGTGGGACTAGGTATCATATAGATGATTAGGTTATTTCTTGAGGACAATCAATATTCTAACAAGGAAGTTAGCAATGAAAATCCAACGAACATTATTATATTATAGAGTGTTATTCCTAATAGAGTAGCCAAATGGATTGTGACAATGAGTTCAAAGAGATATTAAAGGGGTTTTATTGGGCCCAACTTGCATGCGTTCATCATATTTCATCATCATGATCCATTCGCACAACAGCTTTGGTTTAAGAAGTACGTCCAGGCGATTTAAAGTGGTATTTTGAGTTATTTTTGGGTTATAAGTTAATTAAATTTACTAACAAAGGTTCATCATATTTCATCATCATGATCCATTCTGCACAACTTGGCTTTGGTTCCATTGCATTCCGACGATTTCCGTAATTTTGAGTTATTTTGGGTTATAAGTTAATTAAATTTACTAACAAGGTCGTATTGGGCATAATACTTGGAGAAACCTATTAGTGTAATAGTTCATCAGAATCGGGATCAAGAGTATTACATGATAATATGATGATAAGTGACTTTTAGTGGTCGGAGAAGCCATAAGGAGGGATAAATAACTTTTTAGAGGTAAAATGGTTAATTAATTAATTAAAGTGATCTAATTAAGGAATAATAAAATAAAGTAAAAGTCACTTCGAGAGAAAAGGTGAAAAGGGGGCATAAAATATAGATAGGGGCCTCTGTTCTCTCATATTTTGTTTATCATTTTGATGTCTGGCTTCTTGCTAGAGAGCCCATGCACTTGGGGGTTTTGAGGGTTTTGACTGAACAAACCCTAGAGATCAGCTCGGTGGTGAAATATTCCACATTTCCTGATACGAGCTTGGCCAAGGAGGTGAAATATTCCTCCCTCACCATTCTACATTAGTTCTATCTTAGTTACATGTGGATTCTACAGGTTCAGAGAGCCGAGGTGTGCATCTATAGGGGATTCCAGCTGAAGGGCACACTTGATGATCTAGTTTTATTCAATTTGGAGAGGTGGAGGAGTTTCAGAGGTCAAAACCCATTTGGACTTGGTTATTTGTCCTAGGGAACCTTCATTATCCATTTTGGGGGATTTCTATCCATCAAAATTTTATTTGTGAGATAGCACGAGTTCTACAGGAGGAGGGTGCATGGTAGAAAGGGGATATATTCATATTAGGGGTCTAAACACCTCCGATCAGCAGGAAATTCAACCAAGGGTTTCCTAGTGGCCCAATATACAATTTTGTATCTTTCTTAGAGGGTTTGGAGGTCATCTTAAGAGAGGATGGATTATTGGCTTGTTTCGGCCAGGAGGGCGCATCTGTTCTTAGAGACATTGTGGTTTGGGGGTCTTCCAGTTGAAATACATCTCGAAGATTGCTCATATCTTCTTGTCATCACCAGATCTACCTTCTCACAGAGTTTTTCATAGGTTTGAGGCCATCAAAAAGGAGTTCGTAATTTCCTTGGACCATTCCAGCTAGGAGGTGTGCATTGTGAGAGAGGGGACATCATCTACAACAGAAGACATCAGTTGGACTTCCGTATCACTTGGAATTCAGCTCGGAGAGGCTTTTGAAAGCCTAGATCTTCATAACTATCTTGTATCTTGTAGGAATCATCAGTCATGCACTCTACTCTATTATTTTTATTCCATATTTTCACCATTCTTGTATGAGGTCAACTATATATGAATAATAAATCAGATCTGAGGTATTTGTGGTTATTTCTTGTGTTATTGATCTTGCATCTTGTTGATTATATGCCATTGTTGTAACTACATCATTTACTTGCTTCAAAAACACAATAAAAAAAATATTAAACCCTAGTGCAACTCAAAAAGACAAATCTGCAAAGTGTTTGACGAAATACCACAACTAGAAATTATATAAAACCCAACAAAACACAATGTTCCAATCCGATTTGGTTGGGAACATTACATCACACTTAGTGATTTATTTTAACACAACATAACAATAAAGGTTAGTTTTAATATTTTCCTAAGTTTTACCAAGGCGTAACATCATTAACCCTTATGCATGTGACAATTCCTAGGACAATGAGTATTTCCTAAGTCCCTAGGTGAAATGTAGGTGATGTGATGAATAATTATGGAAAGGGGAAGGGAAAAAACTTCATGTGATGATCCTCAAAGTCATTTAATATGATTCATAAGTCTTGTGATTTTATTCAAATAGCTTCTGAGAGCTAGGATTTTATATAGGAGCCTTTTAGAGGGAGATTAGGCATTGAATTATCTTTCCTCGACACTATTTCTTACTACTTCTTTTATCCTTTTTCTTTGTTTGTTCATTTTATTGAATAAGTCCCTTTTTTCTTTAGATATTCATAGAAAAGCATGGTACTAGGGGCATTGGCCTCATAGGGAGGTGGTATTTCTCAAGCTTTAATATTTTTGTATTTTGACTTTATTGGTCTTCACCTCTAGCCTTCTTTTGGATTTATTGACTTATGATTTCTTAATTAGACCTTTTTGGTGACATTTGACAAGTAAAAAATGATTAGGATAATTTCTTTATGGATGGAATGGAGTGAAATGGGGAAAATAGAAAATGTTAAGAATGGTTAGGATGTGAAAAAACACTACCTCAACTAGTTTCCTAGTAATACAAAATGACCCAAGAAATGATGACAATTCTAAAGGAAGACTATGGTCCCCTAAGGTATGACAAGGAAAGTAATAAAACTATAAATTCTATGAAGTGTTATAGGATTTTATTTCAATGTTCACCACTTTCATTAATAACTCAAAAGTTATTCATGAACCACCAATACATGGAATAACAAATAGATCAGAGTAAAAACCATAATGTACCATCTATAGTGCATCTATCAACTAAGGTGTGAGGCTGGATATAATCAGTATACCATGGATAAGGTGGTTGAGTGGTGAAGGTTGAATCAACATGCAATTGAGGGAGAATAAGGAGAGAATATTCATCTGAATGGCATGATCAACTAGTCTCATGTGATATGGAACATGTCACACTATCTAAGGAGAAATAGGGTCCATACAACACAAGAAGAAAATGGTGATCTTACAAATTAGCGTCATACACATTCACATTTCCAACTAGGCTTCTCTCTTTTGGCTCAAGTTTCATAGAATCATGATCTAAAAACATTTATAGAATCTTCTAGCTATCCAAATTGGGACACAACAATGAATGAAGAATATCGTTCTTTAATGGAAAACAATACTTGGGATCTTGTAACTCTTCCAAAAGGAAGAAAAATTGTCATATGTAAATGGGTATATAGAACTAGATGTATGCATCAAATGGAAGTGATGAAAGACACAAAGCTCAAATTAGTTTCCAAACAATTTTCTCAAGTTGAAGGAATTGAATATAATGAAAACTTTGCTCCCATAGACAAAATGAATTCCATTTTTCTTAATCTATCCCTTTCTGTGTCACATATATAGGAGGTTCATCAGATGGATGTTAAATCCACCTTATTGCATGGGGATTTGAAAGAATAAATATACACAGAACAACCTCTTGGTTATGTTCAGAATGAGTCCAAACTTGTTTTTCACCTTAACAAATCGCTTTATCGTCCTAAGCAAGCTCTTTAGGATTGGTATGCCAAAATGGATAGTTTTCTTCTTGACAACAAATTTTCTCAATGTCATTCCAATGCTAATGTCTATACCAAGAAAGTAGGGAACCATTTCATAATACTTATTCTTTATGTTGATGAACTTATCCTCACTGGTAGTGACCCTAGACTTTTAAACCATGTGAAATTCAACCGTAAGGAAAAATTTGAAATGACATACTTAGGTTATTTTCATTATTTTCTTGGCCTCAAAGAATTGCAAACCAAGGAAGGAAATTCCATTTCCCAATATAAGTATGCGTGTGACCTTATTGACTTCTTTCACATGGAATATTGTAAATCAACCCCTTCTCCATTCTAGTTTGGAGTCAAACTTAATGACGTCTATACTACACCCAAAGTAGATTCCACTTTGTATCATTAGTTGGTTGGTAGCCTCTTATATTTGACTCATACCCATCTTGATATTTCCATTCCTATTGGTATTGTTTCCCAATATATACAAATATCCCATGAGAGCCATTAGAAAGAAACAAAAATGATACTTCCATATATCTATGGTATAATATAGTTTTGGGATACATTACGACTTAAGGGGGACTCCTTTTTTGGTTGGTTTCATTGATTTCTCATGGGTTGATGATCTTATTGATCAAAATTCTATTGTAGGATATTTTTTTAGTCTTAGTTCCAGACCTATCACTTGGGCTTGTAAGAAACAATAATCTCTTTCTCTTTATTCAACAGAAGAAGATTTTTGAGAAGTGGTTAATCCACATCAAGAAGCCTCATGTCTTTGATATATCCTTCCATATTTTGGATTCCAGCAACAACATTCGACTACCATATGACATGACAATCATAGTGCCATCAAGCTTGCCAAATATCTAGTTCAACATTAGCACAACAAACACATTGAGGTACACATGCACTTCATTAAAAATCTTATTGAATATTACATTCTCGAAGTTCTCTTTTTCCCTGCATATGATCAAGTTGTAGACATTTTCACAAAGTCTCTTACAAAAGTGAATTTTTCCAAACTTTAATCTATTTTAGGAGTTATAAAAGTTGTCATTAAGGGGGGATAAACTCTAATGCTTCCTTCCTTCTCCTATTGTGTCACCTTTATAAATCATTCAATTCTATCTCAAGTTGTTCTTAAGGGAGGATGTTAGGATAATTAGACACTTAGGAGTTAGTTAATATCAACTTGGTTTAATGTGTCTTTAGGTAAAAGTGTGTTTCTTTAGTATGCATTAATATGCATTTGTAGTTATGTAATTCGATGATAATGATATGTTCTAGACATAAAGTGTTCCAATGACTCATATACTACTCGATACTAATGACTATATTGATCTATATATTAACACTTGATTGGTCCATGATCCCTATTTAGAGAGCATGGAGGGTCATGTGTTGAAGATGGATTATGATAAACTCATGTACACTATTTAATCTATATGTGTGAGTGATTTTGTAAGATGTTCATCCTGTGTAGAAATGCCCTATCTTGTTGAAAATTGTAGAGGTTTTAGTAGAGTTTTTTTTTGAAAAAATTGGTCCATAGATTAACACTAAAATCCTCTACCAAATACATGTTCCTTAGTAATGGGTAAAATGAAATTTGGTTTTAGAAATGGTAAACTTCATGGGGTTTTGCACATGTGATGGGTAGCTCAAATAATGAAATGGTGGATCTATAGCTTCACTTTATCTAAGAAGATAATATAATTGGGACCATTACTTATCAAGGGTGGATGACTGATCCAAGTGGAAATTAGTGGCCACCCACCTATTTCCCTGACTCAAATTATAGTTTCCATCTTGGCAGTTTTCCAAGTTCCAAACAACGTTATTTTGAGACCCTAAACAACGTTATTTTGACGTGATAATGCTGAATAGATAATTTTTGGGATGTATTAGGCCATTTTTAATCTCCACTCCTCATATATACCTTTCCAATGAGGTATCAAGCACCCCAAACATATATTGTATGCAAACTTTATGTCATATACAAGTTGATGTATCAACTATCCCCATCGGGGCCCACAAACATTTTGGCATTTCATCTTCCAGGGTTAGGGTTTTGGATGTTTAGGGTTTTTCTCATTTGTGATTGTTGAAATAATGTAACTACAAAGAGTATTCTTATTATTATTGATATTTTATTTATAGGATAAATCCCCATTGTGGATTGATCATGTCAGATATTGTAATAGGACCAAATCCCCTTTTGCGGATTGGTCAACAGACAATTATAATAGGCAGAATAAGAAGTCGACCCTAGTAGTTAATAAGAAGACCCAAAAATATAATAAAGGTGGGTTTATCCACCCAGATTGAGAAGTTGGCCCTGCCAGTGAAGAGACACTTCACACGTGCCAAAACTTGTATAAATAAAGGAGGCTAGCGCCTCATTTGATAAAAAAACTCACTTTCTCTATTTGAGAGACAAGTTCTGATCTGTTACCGGCAAAGGAGAGAGAGAGTGGCACATATCTTGGAGAGGACTTTATTTTTTAGCATAGAGATCTCTTGGCATTGTATTGGCTATCTATATTAAGGAAGTTTTGCTGGGTTTTCTTCCCTTAGAGGGTTTCCCAGGATAAATGTTGTGTCTCTTGTGAATGTGTATTTCTTAGTGATATTGTTCTTATGTTGCTATTATCTATTGAAATGCAAAGAACTATAATAATGGCATAAACATTAACATGGTTTCAGAGCCTACCTGAAGGAAGCATATTTCTCAAGAGAAAAACGTCACTGTTGCAGTACCTGCAAATTAGGGTTTTTGAAAAGTGAAGCTTTTTAGCTTCAAACCCACCTAGAAAGTTGTGCCCTCCCCCAAGGATCATTTTGGCACCTTCATCGCACCTTTTCAGTGGTTGGATCTCCTGGAAAGTGAAACCCTAGTTTCACAAAAGTACCAGAAGTACCAGAGTACCAAAAGTACTAGAAGCACCAGTCCGGAAATCCATAGATCAGATTTGAAGGGGAAAAAAATGGATTTTATTAGATCTAATCACACCAGGCAGCTCGCCTCATCCAAGCGCATCTCCTGGTAAGTTCAAATTTTGATTTTGAGCACTTTCATTTTTTGGTCATTTTCCTAGCTCCAGGTAAAGATGTCTGCAAGCATTAATCTTGTTGACAAGTTAGAAGGAGTGGAAAACTTCCATTCCTGGAAGTATAGGATTGGCCTCATTCTTGAAGAGAATGACTTAGCAAGATTCGTCAAGGAAGAATTACCAGAACCCAAAGATGCTACAGAAAAGGTAAAACATCAAAAGGACACAATAAGGGCTAAAAGAATCATTTCAAATTCAATCAAGGACCATCTGATCCCTTATGTGTCATCCAAGAAGACCCCGAAAGA